>QRDG01000427.1:582962-705750 GCA_012064385.1 Puccinellia tenuiflora | reverse complement strand
AACGAGTTCAGTGGTAAAAATGTGTTGATAGAAAGAAAATCGGGGTCACTGATAGCATCTAAGTCTGGCAAGTCTGTTGATGAATATTATCAAATCCTGGGAGATTGCAGGCAGAAGTTGTTTGATATCCGGTCGAAAAGGCCAAGACCACATTTGGATGACAAGGTTCTTGTCGACATGTTGAGTACAGCTGATCTTAAGGTTTAAGATGGTCACATAATCTACTAATGATGATTTATTGTAGGTTATTGTTTCATGGAATGGATTAGCCATATCAGCCTTTGCAAGAGCTTCACAAATTTTGAAGTCAGAACCACCTGGGACCAAATTTTATTTCCCAGTAACAGGATGTGATGTAAGTTTTGTGCTCTGCTGTGTGCATTTCATTTTATCTCATTGACATCAGTTTTATTATAATTATGAATGTAATTATGTATGTGATCAGCCTATCTATAAGCCAAGAGCTTTTATTCTTCCCTGCTTTCGTCTAGTCGGTTATGTGTTTCTATGTTGGATTTCATTGTTCAAACCGATCCCTGGGAATGCAGGCCCATGTCAAAATGAAACTGTATTACCTTGCGCTGTGCATGAAAAAGAAAACACTATGATGTTGTATGTGGACCTTCTCTTTTGCATCTGTTGCTCAAGCTATCTGCCCTTTGTGTGTGTAAGAGGAACCTATGTGCTAGATTTTTATCTTCACCTGCTTCACATCACCATGTTTATTTACTGTCTAATTATATCTATGGTTACATGAATTTGTTTAAGCACTCATATTCTGTATATTTTTGCAGCCAGTAGAATATCTTCAAGTTGCTGAAATGGCAGCGAACTTTATAAAGGAAAAACTCTACGATGCAAGCTCAAAAAGGCTGCATCATAGTTATCGGAATGGCCCAGCAAAAGCACCAGGGTTTTTAGATGATTATGCCTTTTTAATCAATGGTTTGCTGGATCTCTACGAATATGGTGGTAAGATAGAGTGGCTTCTGTGGGCTGTCCAGCTGCAAGTCATCCAGGCAAGTGAAACATACTTGTTGAATTCCTCGATGTTACATTTCATGTCCATTGTGTAATACTTTGCCCTAATTACAAACATCTGCAGGATGAATTGTTCTTGGACAAAGAAGGGGGCGGCTATTTCAATACTCCTGGAGAAGACCCTTCTGTCCTTTTGCGTGTTAAAGAAGATTATGATGGTGCAGAGCCCTCTGGAAACTCGATGGCAGCGATCAATATGATCAGATTGTCTAGTATATTTGATGCTGCAAAATCTGAGGGCTACAAACATAATGTTGAACATCTCCTGGTATGTACTTGTCTAATCTATGTTTATATGCTCTACATTGCCATAAGGTTTACACTTCACAGTAGCCAAGATATAGAAGTGGTAGGTGCTTTTTGTTATTGAGGAGGCATTTATATCCTCATGCAACATGTGTGCTTGGGCTATGATAGGATAGGGAAACTTCACTTCCTGTACATGGTGCTTGAATTGGTCAAAATATTAAAAAACCTCTGTCGGTACTCTGCTGGCAAACTAATCTAGCATGTCATCAGAGATAGATCAATAGATGATGAGTAACATAGAAAATTTGGACATTTTCCTAGCCATAGATATGGCTGACACGAAACCCGCTTATGCATTTCTTGCGTTGCAGGCGGTCTTTGAGACTAGACTGAGAGAACTCGGCATAGCATTGCCGCTGATGTGTTGCGCAGCAGACATGCTCTCTGTCCCGTCGAGGAAGCAGGTGGTGCTGGTGGGGGACAAAGGATCTGCGGAATTCCAAGATATGGTCGCAGCCGCATTCTCGTCATACGACCCAAACAGAACTGTGAGAGACGAGTGGATCAGTCATACTATAGGCTCATGTTATATATATTTATCATTACTGATCAGGACACATGGTTCGTTATCCAGGTGATCCAGATAGACCCCAGGAACGCAGAAGAGATGGGATTCTGGGAGAGCAACAACGCTAACATCGCGCAGATGGCACGGAGCAGCCCAGCGGAGGAGCCAGCGGTGGCGCATGTGTGCCAAGAGTTCAAGTGCAGCCCTCCGGTGACTTCTCCTGGCGCGCTCCGGGAGCTGCTCAACAAGACGGTGGCTCCTGCTGGTTCATCTGTCTGAAGCTACTTGACACACTGCAAAGTTGTTGAACCTTTTTCGGTTTGCAGTTTGTAAATAGATGCTCCTGCTAGTTTGGTATGTTACACACGTCTTATGTTGAAGCACTTCATATGTGAGTTCCCTGTAAACTTAGAACATGAGCTACAAACTTGAGATGTTCTGTTCTTGTACATGCGTAATAAATAAAAAAATATTGTACAAGGAGAGTGCCAATATTTATATGACATAAATGATTTCTTTCGGTGTTGTTTCTATAAGAAGAGAAATACATAGCATGTATGTAAATATTACCAACACAGGAAAAAAATAAACTAAAATAATGACACGAGTCTGGCAGTTTATTGGGCTGACAAGCGATATTAACATGCACAGCGCCTTCATCTGTACCAGACTGGAACTGGAAGCACATTGGATGGCTGGGTGCAGCACTCCATACTACGGATTGCAACTTCAACTCCACACAAAAGTCACATTGGCAGCACTGGAGGAAGAAACTATTATCAGTTTGAACTGACAAAAGGCGATGTGCATATATCTGACTAAGAAAACAGGCAAATTTTAAATTATTATTAGGTCATACCATGAATTGTCGCCACCGGATTGACCCCCCACATCGTGAACAGAGGATCATCAGGTCTACACATAGTAGATCATACCAACTTCTATCAGGCTAATATGAGGGATATGCAGCGAAACCGACGGGCCCCGGCAATTCTTCCGGAGGAAGTTGTAGCCGACGTCGATCGCAAACTTCTTGACGACGCCCGAGCTCCTCCTGGCCTTGATGTAGGAGTGTCCCATGATGTAGGCCACCCCCGCGTGCTTCGCCTCCACCAGCGCCAGCAGCTCGTCCTTCACCTGCTGGTCCATGGCGTCCTCGTTGGGGAGCTCGAACCGGACGCGGCGCCTCCGGCCCGCACTCGGGGACTCCTGCTCGTACGACGACTGCAGACTCCGCAGGCTCTCCGACTTGCTGCTCCTCGTGCCGGTAGAGATGGACTCTGCCAGGCCGCTCAGGTCCCTCATGCCCAGCGGGGTGCCGGCGTCTTCGGTGGTCCTTATCACGGCCATTCTCCCTTCGTTGGCGATGTCGTAGCTTGCTGTTGATGAGACGTCCTCGGCCTCCATCATGATGAACTTCGCGATGCTCATGACTAGCATGTTCTCGAAGTTCTCATCGTCTCTCTGCACATCCTTGTAACCGTACCTGACGATGCAACGGTACATCCGGTATGCTCTGGGTCCAATCCTACCAACGAGGTATCGCTCATCAGGCGGAACAAATGGCACTGGTACTGACTTGACACAGAGGAAGACCAGGACTTCATGGAATGCAGGGAGATTGGTGACAAAATGTGTGAAGATGGCGGGCACACCGGTCACCAGCTCTGTGTAAATCAGTCCAATTCCTGGAACCCGAACAATGCCGAGGTTTGGACCTAGAGACAGGATTGATCTCATCGACACTTTGTTCTGAAGATCAAACTGGTACTTCTTCCTTGATCCATAGTGCCAGATGAACATGACAGACATGGATGCGAAAGCAAGCACAAGAGGCACCCATCCTCCCTGATGAACCTTCATGAGCGATGAGGAGAGATACACAGTTTCAATGGTCCCGAAGAATAATAGGAACAGCAAGGCGAATATTATGTTCTTTTGCCAAACAAAGATGACGATCAATGCCATCAAGAATGTAGTAACAAGCATAACAGTCATGCAAGCAATACCTGAAATTATAAACCATTGACAATGCTTAGACTCGCCAGTAAGCTGAAGATGCTGAAAAATCAAAATCCTATGTACAAAAAATATACTCAAGTGCTATTTCAAGCTTACCATAGGCATTTCCAATAAGGGTTGTATCACGGAACGCGACTGTGACACCTACACAGAGCACCATAAGGATCCAATTTACTTCAGGGATGTATATCTGCCCATAGATCCACCTTGATGTGTGAACAATCTTCACTCGTGGGAAACAACCCAAAGCATGACATTGCTTTACAATAGAGAATGTTGCTGAAATGACAGCCTGGCTTCCAACAACTGCAGCGAGAGTGGCCACCACGAATACAGGCCAGAATACAGGTCCTGGATGACAACTCAAACTTAAACAACACTGGAGAGGAGGAAGGTGGAGGGGAGAGAGATAAGTGGGAGAGAGAGATGCAAAACCTGGGATGGAGTCGTAGAAACTTGTGCGCATATGAAACATGTTCTTTGATAGAAATGCTGCTTGGCCCATATATTGTAATGTAAGACATGGATATATAATGGTAATAAAAGCTAGCTGCAACAAGTAGAAACCAAGGTTATACCTCAGAAAAAGACACAGGTTCAACAGCACAGCGTGCCAGAAGGGGCAGGTATAGTTTAACCAAACAGGATTATAAAAAAATTGGGATAAAATGAGGAGTATAAGTATAATCAACCGAATAGTGTCATAAAATCAATTAACTATGTTCTTTGGAGGATGTCATACATTTAAAATATGCAGGTTAAATCCGTATCTTTTCACAAAAATGTTGTTTGGTACATGAACTTTTCTGCTTCTTTCATAACATAACATTTTACCAAAGTTATTTCTCCATAGTTTCTTTGTAACAGCACCGCATCATCAAATATAATTATAGAACATAACAGGATCTATACAGCCAGTGGAAAGTTTTATGAGGAGAAATTAACAGATAGAAGATCCCCAGTAGCTCAACTTACCCTGACAGATGCACTTGTAAAATGACCAAGGTCAGCAAACATAGCTTCACTGCCTGTAAAGTGGAAAGGAAACATAAATCGTTACTGGTATTTTACCAACAAAAAGTACAAGCATAGCACAATTTTACCCCCTGAAATGCTGACAGTTACAAACCCGTCATAGAAAGTAGTATTCCTCCTAGAGCAATCCAGCCATCGGTACCGGTCGTCCTAAAGAACTTAATAATATAATATGGAGAGAGTGCTTGGTATATCCGTGGGTTCCAGTGAACTATGTTGTACAATCCAATTCCACCAATGCACAAGAGCCAGACGATGACAATTGGTGCAAACATGAATGCCACCTTATGAGTACCTCGGTGTTGCAAGGAAAACAGACCAACCAATACAACGCATGAAAGTAGCACCACAGAACCTGTGTAGAGACAAGTTACGTTTACAGCAGTCAAGCCCAAAAAATATTGTAAGCCCAAACTTGTACATAATTGCTCAGAAAATTAGGATGCAGAATCTGACTATAATGACAGAATCCAATGTCCAGAAATATCAAGGTTATAAAAAGCACGCTTAGGCGCTGAGCGGAGGCAAAACAACTAGCGCTTAAATGTGCGCTCAATTGCGCTTAGCGGTTTAATCCTTCAGAAAAGGGAAAAGGTGGAGGCAAAACGCTCAATCAGTGCCTAGCGCCTAATACAACCTTGAGAAATATTACACAAAACTCTAAATATAAAATATATACACAAACTAGTATCTGAGAAACTAAAGGCATATATACACTGGTAGTATTTAAAGAGACAGCCACATGCCCACAGCATATATATAAGAAACAGTAGGTCTTAGATTTCCCACAATACTACTGTGCATTGTGCGATTAAAAATGATGTGCTCTGGGTAGCAAATCGGGGGCGGCCAAATGACTAAATATATGTAATAATACAGAAAAAAAAGTGTATGTATCATGCCTCGTGATTCATTCAGAAAAAATTAAAAATGAAGAAGGTAACATGAACTTTATAATAATCAACAAAAAAACATGTGCGTGCCTTATGAGTTCACAATTCAAAGAGATGAATTGTACTTACGTTCCTGTAAGCCGGTAGCTCGAACTTGCAGCCCAGACATGGATGACAGGACTGCGAGAAAAGGAGCAGGACAAAGCACCGTAAGCATGCAGAGAGGTTAATAACCAGAATAGTGCATTTACACCAAAGATAACCACCTGAGATTGCAGGAGTAAGGACACCGTCACCAATCACCATGCTAGCACCACACAGGACTACAAGGAGAAGCCCAGTTTTTACTTTTTTGTGCTTCTCTAGAAACCTTCTCAGCCAAGGTGAAGATCCGTTCTGAGCTGCAAACCCATCTCTGTAGTATGTTGATAGCTCCTCATCTGCTGCCTGTTGATTTGGAAGCAAGCTAAGCTTTGCATGCCTGCACAAGAGCGAATACAGAGCAAATGGTCCACCTGCAAAAGTGTCAGCAGCTTCTTATTTGTCCTCACTTCACCAAAGATATAGAACAAATTTGGGGGAAAGTAGTCCGTTATGTGAGCAAATGAATTAAAAAATATATATTTCTGGTAAGCTGATTTATTAGGGACCAGCCTGTCTGCCTGTGAGCCCGTTTGTATAAATTTAATTAGCAACTAATTTTACAGTGATATGAATGAAGTAACAACAGGCAAAAAAGGAAAGCAAACTGGTTACAAAGGAATTACGGCGTACCTTCGCCATTGTCATCGGCGCTCAATACAATGATGACGTACTTGAGCAGAGGAACAAGCGTGAAGGTCCAGAATATCAGGGAAAGCACGCCGAACACCGTCTGCTCGTCCTGGTACTGACCGAGCCTTCCTGAGAATGTACTTTTATACACGTACAGAGGCGACGTGCTTAGGTCCCCGTAAACGACACCAAAGCTCTGGTACGCTAGCAGCAGCAGATTCCTGTAATGCTGCCTCCACTGAAAATGCATGACAGAAACAGTTAGAGAATCATCTTGCCACGCAGCAGCAAAACACTCTCCATGTCTCTACAGCCTACAGGACGGTATAGATTCATAAGCTTCAAACTGCAAAATTAACTCTTTTCCTTTGTGTATCATCTGGAACTGAAGTGAATATATATGATGTCCTGCTCCTGCCTGAAGATCGACATTGGTATTTCTCTGTCTTTTTAATCATTTTTTTCCCATTGTCGTCGATCACACATCCCCCACTATGACTACAAAGTGATTGCTATCCCACGAAGGGATTGTTTCCATAACAGAAATGTCTTTCTCGCCTATAAATCAAATCTTACCAAAAATAAATTTGTTGTGCAAAAAGGTGGTGAGGGGCTGAAGGCAACTCATTTAATTTCCAAATCATTCGTTCGCAGCAAACAAAAACAAAAATGCCGAAAAAAAATCTCGTCGAGGTAAATACAACAAGGAAAAAAACAGTAACAGCGAACACCGTCCAATCGAACCCCCGAGAAAAATCAAATCGAAATGAACCAAGGAAGATATAGGATCCCCCGTGGAAGCCGCGGAACCCCTGATCCCACGCCAGAACTCCACCTCAATCCACACCCCGGAACCTGGAACCCGCCGCTGCAACTCGGGCACCGGGTGCGCTCTGATTCAGGGCACTGATTCACGTCAGGTCCGTCCAACCAGCGCCAACGAACAACGCGGAGTGAAAAGAAAGATTGGGTAGGCAATGGCAGGGGGAGCGGCGGGCGCGTACCGGAAGCTGCTCGGCGCCGGCGGGGGCGGCCTCGGCGTCCATCAATCGGAATCAGGCGGCGGCGCGAGGTGTCCGGCCGGCGGTACAGCGCGATTCCGTCAAGTTATATAGGACACGAGGAGGAAGAGAGGCTACGGATCATCGGTCGATTGATCCTTCATTGTACTGTTGTGGAAGAAGATTACCATTATACCCTTTATTTTAGGAACTACCGTTATGCCCTTTTCTCTCAAGCATGTCCATGTTTCATTTGCAATTATAGATGACTTTCGCTAAGGAGAACCTTTATTATCTCTCGGTTTTTGCTAAGTTGAGGAAGTCAGGCATAAAATAAAATTAGAACAACGTTCAACGTCGGCCCACAGATGTGAGAAGGCCCGGCTTTAATCGACTTTTTTTAACGGGAAAGGGCCTGAAGAGCCTGGAACTGTATTGTAAGAGATTACCGTTATACCCTTCATTTTAGGAACTAGCGCTATGCCCTTTTCTCTCAAGCATGGCCATTGTTTCATTTGCAATTATAGATGACTTCTGCGAAGGAGAAATCTTTACAATCCCTCGGTATTTGCTAAGTTTGAGGTAGTCAGGCATAAAAAAATTTAGAATGGTGTTGAACATCGACCCATAGATGTGAGGAGGACCCCTTAATCGACTATTTTAACAGGAAAGGCCCTAAAGGGTCTGGAAATGCATTTAGTCAAGCGGTAGATAGAAGTTTACAAGGCCCTTAGAAACATGGGAAACTTCAACATAGCCTCCAATTTTACATATAAGACCCTAGAACAAAAGCAAAAAAAGCAATCAAGTCCGTGGTCTTCTCCACCGCAACCACGAGACCTCTAGGTTTGGACACTAGTGCCGCCAACGTGTAACGAGCCACTTGGGCAACGCCGAAGAGGATCACTACACCAAAGTCATTGAAGATCCTCCGCACTGGAGGAAGAAGAAGCTCGCGTAGAACGCACGCGAGCACGGAGAGCCACCCATGGCCAAGAATAACGCCAACACTAAGCTAACATTGTTGACGAGCTCCGTAAGTATACATCATAGTCTCTGGGATGCACCATGACGCATGCCAGATTGAGGAGCGCCCAAATAAAACTTCTGGTCCCCACCCCCATCTCCACGACAGCAAGGAGGAGAAAAAAGCTCCATAACTCCCCAAGATAGCACTCCACCGATCTTATTGAATACATCGCCTCCATATCCACTCTCGCTCTACACCTTCCACCAAGCCTCACAAAGACATGGTCGCAGCTCGAGGGCGACTAGGACAAGCGATGAGGAAACAACATATATACCGCCAATCCGCCCTCTAGGCAACTCTAGCCCTACACTACAACCCGCCATACTATAAGCAGAGGAGGCCCGACAACCTCTACCCTCCTCGTTCCCATTAGCAAGGACGGAAGAGGAGATGAGGAGAGGGCCCGGGGGAACACTCTCGATGAAGGAGAGAGAATATATAGGAGAGAATGAGGGCCCTCGCCACTCCCTCACTTGTCAGAACCCATTAATACATTAGATCCTGGTTGTTAGACCACTTCAACATTGTTACACCATTTCTTCAAGAAGATGCAAAACCGTACAAAAAAAATCGTGCCATTTTGAAAGCACCAATGCAACAAAACATATATTTGTATGTAGGAAATCCACATCGGTCGCAGTAAATCCTAAGAAAAAATCGAATGCATCATGGGAGCGGTCAATGTTTGTGGCACCGCATGGAAACATATGCAACAAACGGCCAGGATCGTTGCAACATCTTGGTCGTATGTTTGTAGATGTCACGTTCTTCTTTAGATCACGGGGATTAAGAACGTAGAATAAAGAAAAAACACAAACAATTTAACAGGATTGTAGTGCATCATAAAATACATAATAATCATTTGGATATAACAAAGAATAAAGTGATTTGATCCTAATGAATAAGTGTATAATTTCCTTTGGCCCAAAGGATAATTAAGGGGAAAAACTTAAAAACTGCAAAGACCTAGGATCTAGAGCGGGGGATACATAAAGCGTGACTTGTTCATTAATAATTGTAATCCTTTTTTGGGGGTACAATTTCTTTTGTCCCAAACAAGATTTTAGGAGAAAAACTTGGACCTACATTAAGAAAAAACATGACTTGTTCATTCACGATCATAATCCTTGTGTGGGTTAAGTAACTGAAGGAAAGAACATATGGGCATAACCGAGTCTATAAACAGATATAAATGGATGGAGCATATAACGGAGGGAGCAAAATTGAAAAACGACACCATAGACAAGGCAATGTAGTTGTGTTCTCCAAAGCTAAACCACAGTCTTTGGCCCCATTTGGCAGCTCAGTGTTTTCAAAACTAAAGTATTATTACAAAACCATAGTATCTAAACGCTTGGGCCGGAAATACTTGAGTTTCAGAAGGTCTAGGGTTGTTTTCCCGATTTTTACTTCAAAAATAGCATGTTTTGAGCGATACTAAAATATTAATTCTACAGTATTTAATCACAACTAAACACATCAAAATATTTAAAATTGTGCTATTTTGAGAAGTTATATTCAAAAATACTTTAGTACCAAAGGCACAGACTTCTCCATACCCCTCGCATAAAAATTCCCTTACACGCCCACGACATCTTACTCGATCGAGAGGCGGCTTTCATGGAGATAGATGGTCGGATCACGTGGGATCATTTTTTTTTTTTGAAATGGGGTATCCCCGGCCTTTGCATCATTGATGCATGCAGCCTTTTATTACATTATTCGAGATTCGGTTTACAAAATATTATATCATGAGGAGGACATGAAATGATCCTACGATCAAAACGCCAGTTGCATTGGTTATATAAATCCAGTGCCACCAACTCTAGTCGGTTGCACCCAGTAGCCAAAACGTCACGCTTCTCCATTAGTTTTAGGTAAGACCATCCGGATCCCGTGTGTAGCCATCGGTATAACCTCCGTAAATATATATAATTTTTCATTGTTAAAAATATAATGATTGCGCGTATTCCAGATGGCCCAGAGTATCCAACTCGGATTTGCACTTTATCCTTCTTGTTTACACCCCTTAACCAGTTCCCAAACAGATTTGTTATATTAGCTTGGATAATACGCCAAACCATTTTTTTGCTAAAGTACATGTTATAAATAAAGGTTGGATAGTCTCATCTTGATCGCAAAAGCAACACTTTTTACAACCATGCTGATTTCACTTACCTAAATTATCTTTTGTTCAAAATCACCTTACAATAACAGGACCATATGGAAATCTTAATCTTTAGCGGCACTTAATCACGTGGGGTCATGGAGTAGTATGTATAAATCGACGGAGAGCTTAGCTAAGCGAGGTAGCGGGGCACAGGATCCGCGCCGTTCTCGTCAAAAGCCACCGAAACATGCACGTCCGCTCCGGCCAAGGGCAGGCCGATGATCCATCTTTCCGAGCCTAACAACGCTGCAGGCGCGCAAGAAGCAAAGGAGCTGCACGAGATCCGGGTTTGGGGCTTTAATTTGTGATCGATCTCAGCTAACCATATGTCGATCGATGCATGTGACGAGTTAGGGGACTGCGTGTCAGCTGCGTTGGCTTTCTTAGGCATGGCGATCAGAGATCAGATCTCTACTCTTTTGTGTGTGTGGTTTAGTTTCATGGACCAGCTTGTCGTCGTTCATGGTGAGATCGTCGGTCGGTGTACATGACGGTTCCGTGGAGGAAAGTGCGCGCCGGGAGCTTCCGGAACAGGGGCGTGTTACTCGGAAGGGAAATGGCCAATGGGGACTTCTCGATCGATCGACCTCGTCGTGGCCACGTGATTTGGTCGAGTAACAAACTTGGTGATAACGTTGATATTGTTAGTTTGTTACTGATAGAGATATTTATCTTTCGGAGATAAAGCCTGAGAAACAAACTCACCCTATGTGGGTGTTGTACGTGCATGTGAGATAGTGGAGATAGAGTCGTGGGTAACAAACTCTATCTATTGCATGAGGGATGAGGTGAATAGTTGTGCGGTGGCATTTCGTATGTAAATACTGAGAAGTGTTACATCGTCACGGACTCAGCTTCAATACTACCTTCGATCCGAACAAAGTGACGTAGAAATAACACTAGCCTAGTACAATTATCTACACAACTCCCGACAGTATTTTCGGATCGAAGGGACTATTAAAGATATAATAGTAAAGGAGTAGGATGATTCTCAAACAAAAAAAAAATCTGCCAATTGTCAAATCATTATTTTTCCGTGGAAAATAGAACTCTACTACGGTATTTCTCCAAATCCAGTTAACTGGCAGTCACCTTTAGCGAGTAGCAGAACTGCAAGACTAAGATCGAAATTCGGAAGACGTATTTTCTACCTCATGAATGATAATATATACCAACCCTAGCTTTAGAAGCATCGGAGAGAGACTATGCAGTGCATCGTCCGAGAGCCAAAAAAAAAAGAAGATAAGGAATTGTTCATCGTCAAATATGGAGGCCCGTGTAATGCCCATTTATCTGGACGATCTTAGCAGACATTGTTGAGCAGTTGAGCCCAATCATGTCGAAAGTAGCGAGTCCCAGCTAGAACTGACAACACAAGAAAGTTTGGAAAGGGGATCCCCATATACCTCGCCTGAAGCGAGTTGGGGGTAGCGCTCGCTGATGTCTACTACGCGCTTCTATTCCTGTAGACAGTGTTGGGCCTCAAGTGATATGGATAGCAGAGGTTTGTAGGACAGTAGAGGTTTGTAGGACAGTATAGCAATTTCCCCTTAAGTGACTAACCCAAGGTTTATCGAACTCAGTGAGGTAGAGGTCAAAGATATCCCTCTCAAGCAACCATGCAATTAATATACAAGAAGCCTCTTGTGTCCCCAACACACCCAATACACTTGTTAGATGTATAGGTGCACTAGTTCGGCGAAGATATGGTAAAATGCAAGTGATATGAATGGTAACAAGTGGTATTTGTAATCTGTAATAAAAATGGCAGCAAGCAAACATGCAACAAAAGTGACTAGAAACGGTGTTCCGATGATTGGAAACAAGGCCTAGGGATCATACTTTCGATAGGGATCTCTCTCAACATGTTAGCACAACTGAAAGCAAGTAAGTGCTACTCGGAATTATTCTTCTTCTTGATAAAACAAGAGTACTATGCGTAGGGCTACAAAAGCACACCTCAAAGTCTGACTAAACAAACATCACAATTCCACATAGAATAATCCATGGTAAATATCACTCTAGATAACCTATCATCCAAAGAGTCATACACACCACCCACACTGTCACCAAGTCTTTGTGTTGTCAACAATAACTCCGGAAATTATACTAGATAAACCAATTGAGTAGCATAACATTACATAAGAATTCAGCGGTACTAACAATGCTCACGTTCACATAAAGATCACACTATGGGAGAGAGAGATAACCACATAGCTACAGTAGAGCCCTCAGCCCCGAGGAAGGACTACTCCCGACGCATCATGGGAGGCAGCAACGGCGATGAATGGCTCCGGGGGCAATTCCCAATCCCGGCAGGGTGCCGAAACAGAGACTTCTGTCCCCCGAAATAGGGTTTTTGGTGGCGGCGGAGCACAGATGTGTTTCTGGAGAATATGATCGGGGTTCTCGCGTTTTTAGGTCAGGAGAGACTTTCTAGGCGAAGAGGCGACACGAGGCGGTGGAGGAGGCTCCCAGGCTGGACCGCGGCCAGGGGTCACCTAGGCTGTGGGCCCCTCCGGGACTTGTCCTTCTGGCTTCCGAGGTCTTCTGGCGAAATAGAATTTCTCTAATTTTTTGGAAAATTTCCGAGCACTTTGAATTTTGGATCTTTTCTATAATGCACAGACATAATAAACATAAACTCTGGGCACTGGGTTAATAGATTAGTCTAATAAAATATGCCAAAATGATATAAAAACATAATAAACACATATGGCATTTGATATAAAACAAGCATGGAACATCATAAATTATAGATACGTTTGAGACGTATCACTCACGGGAGCTCGAGAGCCCCTCCATGCTACATAGGCCTAGCCTAGCTAGCTCGCTCGCGCCCCGGAGCACACTCGCCCGCACGACTCCTGCCCATGGGCCGGCTCACATGTGAGCTTTTTTTTTTTGTTTTTCTTTCCTCTCTATTTTTTATATTTCTTTGTTTTATTTCTTTTCTATTTTAATATAACCATTTTCAAATATGAACTTTTTTAAAAATATGAACTATTTTAAAATCTGAATATTTGAAAAATGTACATTTTCAAAAAAGGAGGATTTGAAAATTGTTCATTTTTGAAAAATGGTTCAGATTTCAAAATATTCATTTTTATAAAAGAAACAAAGAAGAAAAAATGGAAACAAGAACATGAAGAAAAAAGAAAAATGAAAACATGAACGCGCGATCATGTAGCAGCGATACCAGAAGCACCTTACTGGGCTGCGGCCCATCTGCTCCGTGACGCGGGTGAGTCTGAGTTACGACTCCAACGGGTGAGAAATAGGTTTTGCATGGAAAAGGATAATTCATCATTCAGGCTAGTAAAGGGTGGAGTTTTGGCACCCGGGAGCATATACTCCCGGTTTTTTAAATGCATTTTAAGAAAACTTTAAAACTTAAAAAAAAATTGGATAAAAAGTTCCGTCCATACATCTTAACATTCTATATGCTCACGAAGTCATTTCACTGAAAACCGGCATTTTCTGTGTCGTGTGTAAAAAAGATAAAATTTGATGTTAAAAAAGACTTTTCACGAGATATTGTTTATTGTCTTTTTTACACAGACCACAAATAATGTCGGTTTTTCACGAAATTTATCGTGCGCACATAGAACATCAAGATGTACGTACCAATTTTTTGTTTGGATTTTTTTGACATGGCGTAATTTTTTTTCCGGTGGCATGAGCGTATGCTTCCATGTGCCAAAGAGAAATTCCGTTTAGTAAATAGATTTTTACCTGAAAGGGGTCTTTGCCAGCATAAATGCAGAAGCTGCTCTTCTGAAGTCGGCCATGGCTGCAATCTGCAGGAGCGACGATGAGTGCTTGTTTTATAGCAGCTAGCGTGTTGTACCTCTGCAGGATACTCAGGATCCTGAAACTTGGAAAGCTAGCTACGTCATGCTCTGAAGGATACATTGATTCCGATTTCTTTATCAAAAAAATGATGATTCCGATTTAATTATATTGAGGAACGCGCTGGTGTGTTCAAGAACAGTTAGAACTCAAGCCAACTTTTCAAACCGTCCGTTTGAACGGTTTATACTAGGCTGGTTGTGGGTAGTGATCAATGAAGAACAAATGAACTTATACCTAGAAAAAGAATTAACACAAATAAACTTGGTTAATAATTGCCCGTTACCACGGCCACAGGTTGAGCTCAGCCCGTTTGTGCACAAATTTCTAGGCGATTAAACCCAGTGATATTGACACGCTGTTTACATATATGCTGATCTTAGAATCAACTCAGCAGCAAGGTTAATGAGCTCCCTTGTTTACGGGAACATTGTTTCAAGCTCTGACTTGAACACTGCAACACAAAGCCACAAACTGAAATGAGACAGGCATGCATTTCGGCCAAGTTCTTACAGCAACTCCAGCCGTTGGCCCCCCCAGGCCGAATTGCCGGCGATTTTTTGGCCCTGCTGGGGCGCCGGCGGAAAAAAACGGCCTGGGGGCAGCCCGATTCCCAGCCGTGTCGCCCCCCAGCCCGGCGTTTTCCGGCGTTTTCCGGCGTTTTTAATCGTTTTCCGGCGTTTTCCCCATAGACCCCCATTTTACTAGTAAAATCTATTATTTTTGAAGCAAATTTATCATTTGTATCAAATAATTCGACAGAAAAATTATTACAAATTGTTTAACAAATCATAAAATTTAAAACAAATTTTTAAAATCAAATTACATAAAACCTAGACCTCGCCTTTGCGCCTCCACAGGTGCTCCACCAGATCTTGCTGCAATTACTCATGAACTACTGGGTCTCGGATTTCCTGACGCGTTGCAAGGTAGGCAGTCCATGATTTCGGTACAGGCAGACGCTCGCTCTCCTCTGGATTCTCGCCCACGAGAGGACCCTGTCTGAAGTATGGTACCTTCTTCTCCTTCTCATCCACTGGATACTTCCGCTCGCTCTCGATGATCATGTTGTGTACATCCCCTGCCAAGCAAATGGACAGTTTTTCCATTTCCAGTGCATGCAGTCGATGCTTCCTAGCATCCCAGGAAATCCTCTTGCTTCATTCTCGGCTAGGATCCGAGCAGTGTCTTCAGCAGTGGGTGATCGCAAATATTCAGGTCCAAATGCGCCAATTACGGCTCTGCAGAATCTGTAGAAGCACTCAAGGATGGTGGATTCGGCCATGCGCAGATAGTCATCCTGCGAATCAGCTGGAGCTCCATATGCAAGCAATCTCAATGCGACCGTGCACTTCTGTAGCGAGGAAAAACCAACCGTACCGGTGCAATCTTTCTTGCAAACGAAATAGTTGTCGAACTCTCGGACACCATGCAAAATCTTAAGGAAAAGGTGCCGATTCATTTTGAAACGGCGCCGAAATGTCTTCTCGCCGTGTACTGGATCGTCGGCGAAGTAGTCGGCATATAGCATGCAATACCCCTCGGCACGCTGACGTGCCTTGCTCTTGCGCCGACCTGGTGCCGAACCACCGCGCTTCGGCTGTGCATCGGCGTCGTACAGGCCAGCCAGACAGGCGAGCATCAGCAAGTGCTCTTCGTCGTCGGCGGCGGTAGAGTCGGCTTCCTCGTCCAGCAGAGCGGCGAGCATCTCCTCATCGTCGGAGTCCATCGAGGCAAAGCGTCGAACACCTCGCGGGCAGGGTGGATGCGGATGTGCGCGAAACTTGACCGCGACGGCGATTCTCGGGGTGGAGGCGGCTGGTGCGGGGAGGGATACTACAGAGGGTGTCGTCGCGGTAGTTGGCGGTGGTTTTGGTGGCGAGCTCGCGGCGGAATGGGAGGAGTCGGTGCCGGCGACGGGGAGAAGGAGAGGAGGAAAGGACGAACCCGTTCGTGGAAAGGTGCGTTCTCTCGCCGACAGTGGTGGCCCGCGCGGTTTTCCCCTTTCGCCGGCGCCCCCAGGCCGAACCCAGCGCGCTGGGTTCGGCCTGGGACGCCGGATAAAATTTGGCCCAAATCCGGCGAAAAACGAGGCCTTGGGAGGGTCCTGGGGGCGCGACTACGGGGAAAATGGACCGCCGGCGTCGAAAAGTTGTCCTGGGGGGCTTCGTGGGGGGACGGCTGGAGTTGCTCTTAACATATGAATATGAAGCTGTTTAATCTGCGCAACACAACTGAACCATCTACTGTACCTTCTGCAAGTAAGCCATCTCCCTACCTCTAGGCTCTAGCTACAACAATGACCACCGATTAATGTCAACCTAAATGAAGGCTGGTAATCCAAAAAGAAAAAAAAAATCCAAAGTAGCTTCAGAACAGCTTCAGCATCCAGCCCAACCTCTCTCAATGACTGACTGATCCCCTCTCACGAACTGATCTGCTGATCACTGACAAATGCCGTAGTCGATGCTCAGCTCGCGCATCGGCGGGATGGTCTCCATGGCGAACACCATCAGATGAGGGCACGACTCGTTCTCGCCGCCACGGATCACCAACTGGACGAACGCGTTCGGGGCGCCGCTGTGGCAGATGTAGGGGGCGAAGTTCCTCCTCCGGGACACGTCCAGCACGTACCCCGGCGCCGGGCACTTCGGGAACACGGGAGGTCTCCCAATGCCATCGTCGTCGTCATCCGGAAGCACGGCGGCAGAGACGTCTCCCCACTCCCTCCACCTCGGCGGGAACTTCCTCGGATCGACGATGCCGCCCCACTCCGTCGTCGAACTGCCCGAGCCCACGGCGACCAGGTCTCCGGTGAACTCGCAGATGAAGGCGCCCGGCTGGATGAGGTCCAGCGTCCGGACGCCCCAGTCCGTCGCCCTGGACCTGAACACCTCCAGCCGGTGCCTCATCCCTCGCTGCGTCGCCCGGTTGGGGCAGCTCGGCGGGCACCCGCACTGGGCGCCGCACTCGTACACCACCGGCATCCCCCTGACGAGCGTGCCGTCGGCGTTGTACGCCGGGCCGCCTCCCCCGCTCCTCTTCACGCAGGCGCAGCTGAACGACGACGACGACGACGACGACGACACCCCGCCGCACGCCGTCTTGTTGTAAACGCAGCACCTGGGGCCCCTCGCCTGCCTGTGCCTGGGCGGCGCCATGGACAGCGAGAAATCAGGGCGGGCAATGTACTCGAACTCGAGGGGAGACCTGTCATCATCCACCAGGTTGCGGACGGGGACGCGGACCGCCTCCTTGCCCCTGGCCAGGTCGAGCGTGAGGTAGCCGATCGGGCGGACGTCGGAGTCGAGCGCGGTGGCGAGCTCCCTGGCGACGCCCCAGATGTTGCTGCCGAGCGGGTCCTGGCCGGGGAGGCGGACGAGGTTGAACCTGCAGACGTCGCGGCCGGAGTTGCCGGGCTGGTGGGTGGAGGACTCGACCTTGTAGAGCCCGTCGTAGACGTAGACCTTGCCGCTGGGGCTGGCGTCGCAGTCGTGGCACCGGATGACGCGCACCTCGACGCCGTACTTGCAGCTGTAGGCGAGCGCGAGGTTCCCCCGCTCGAAGGCCTGGTCGGCGTGGTGGTCCCCGCCGTTCCGGGGCCGCCCGCCGCTCCCCGTGTACACGAGCACGTCCCCGTTGTCGCGGTCGTCGAGGTACCCGCCGGAGGAGACGATGCTGGTGGCGACCGGGTGGCCCTCGGTGACGAGGCTGGCGGGCACGTACCCGATCCCGGCCTGCGTGTGGTTGTGGAGGCCGACCACGATGAGCTCGGCGCGGTAGCTGAAGACGTCCCCCACGAAGACGCCCGGGACGGCGCCCACGATGCGCTTGTCGCGGTAGAGGCAGAGGTTGCTGGAGAGCATGACGGTGAGCGCGCGCATGTCGGTGCGGTTGCGGCGGGTGTCCCCGCGGTCGCGGTTGGGGTCCGAGGACGCGCCGCGGCGGTGGTAGAGGACGCGGAGCGCCTCGAAGGTGAGGCGCGCGCGCCGCGCGGCGGTGCGGACCGGCATGAGGTCCGCCGCGTTGGCGGTGACCGTGGCCCGCACCATCTCCGCGGCGGGCACGCCGCGGCAGCGCTTCCTGCCCCTGGCGGTCGGGGAAGAGGCCCGCGCCGAGGCAGCGGCGGAGGGTCTCGCGGGGCTGGCGATTGGAACCGGAGGCGGTGGCGGAGGCGGCGGCGGCGCGGAGGGGAGGCCCGCGGAGGAGATGTGGTCGAGGCGGTGCTGGTTGGGGCGGAGGCGGTGGGCGAGGTCGGAGCGGTCGTCGGGGGAGGGCTCGATCTGGCGGCGCAGGGCTGCGCCGAGCTCAGCGTTTCGCGGCGTCGTCGTTGTCGTCTTCTCCGCCTGGGCCGCAGGCGCGTCGTCGGGGTCGGGCTTGGTGGCGGTGGGCTCGCGGCGGAGGGCGGCGTAGAGCTCCGGGGTGAGCGGGAGCGGCGGGGGCGCGTCGGGGTCGGGCTTGGGGACGAGGAGGAGGGGGCGCGGGCGCGGGTGCGGGGGAGCGGACGACGCCATCGGCGATCGGCCGGCGGCGTTGGCTCTGCTCGGAGAGGTGGGATGGAGGAGGGTTTTTGGGCGCTGGGCTCTCTCTCTCTCCGTTCGAGCGACGCTTTACTCGTCTGCCATGTGCCGTGCCCTCGCACGTCAGGATGCAGGCGGACACGGAATCCGCCGGTCCGTTCGGTCCGCGCCGCTTCAAAGCCTGAAACGGCTAAACGGATGGGCCGCCCAAATTTCGCGGGCCTGGTGGACAACGTCCGCGAAGCTGGTAGAATCCGCTTCCGCCTCTAACGCAGCGAGCCCCCGCAGACCGCAGTCTCCCTGCACGCCGCTGCCAGCGCCTCACACCTCCACCCAGATCCCTGGCCGACGGGGGTGGCTCCTCGTCGCCCGTCTCCCCAGCCGCAGTCGAGCTCGACGACCTCCTCGTCGAGGGTGGATCCTCATCGCGCGCCCGTCTCCCCAGTCGCAGTCGAGCTCGACGACCTCCTCGTCGCCCAACTACGGAGAGAGATGTTGGGGGCAGCGGTGGAGGGGGGAAAGAATCCGCCGGATGACGAGGAGAAGAATCCACCAGAGGAGGACAAGGAGGCTGGCGAGGGCGGCGGCACCGACAACGATCTAGACAGCAAGGAGCAGGTCTGGTTCCCCTACCCCTTAGGATCCTGATTCCATATGTTGATTGGAGAAGTGGGCGTCTTCTCCCCTTTTGTAGACTTGATCTTGATTGATCTAAGCAGACTCTGGCACGCTTGATTGTTTGAAGCTGAATTTTGTGCAATCTTACGATATTGTAGTTCTATGCCAATCTATCTGTAGTTTAGGCCAAGCTGAATTTTGTGCACGCATTTTCTTGGTTGTTTGTTATTACTTTTTTTTTTGCGGAGAAAGAGGAGAAAATTAAGCTTGAGCAAGGCTACAGTCGCTGGACACAGCCACAGCGATTTCCTGAGGGAAATCCCTTGGCCAAAAGGCAGTTCTAGCCAGGACCCTGCCCATTCTAGCGAGCTCATGGCTTACACCATTAGCATCACGACTGATCCAAGATATTTTTGTTCCTCTTTCCTGGAGAAGCTCTCTTATCCTGCTGATTCTGAATGCGTGGATGGAGGTGTTGGGTGTACTGTCCTTGATCAGCTCTATAGCTTCAGCACAATCAGTTTCGACGGTGAAGTTCAGTTTCGTCCACTGCAACTCATGTGTTTTAGTAATCAACTCAGGAAACGTTTAAGCAATTCATTTTCAATGATCACTAAGCATTAGCA
Organism: Puccinellia tenuiflora; assembly: GCA_012064385.1. Classification (NCBI taxonomy): domain Eukaryota; kingdom Viridiplantae; phylum Streptophyta; class Magnoliopsida; order Poales; family Poaceae; genus Puccinellia; species Puccinellia tenuiflora. The sequence goes on along the minus strand of QRDG01000427.1, from coordinate 685,351 downwards.
CTGAGATAGTAATTACTGTTTGACATGCAGAGTAGAGTAGATCTCATATTGTGATGCATCAGTGTACTGTGTCTTCGGTTGGTTAAATAGTAACAACTGATGCACCTTAGATACTGAACAGTATGTAATTGAGACTCTGAACATATTGGTTTTCTGAACATAGGAGTTTCTCAATTACTTACTTTCTTTATCACACATTCAGGCAAATTCATTTAACCAAGATGATACTAATCGATGTGCACAGGAATTCCACTTTATGTGCTTGTTCCTGGGAAGATATAATCATTTAACCAATGATACTAATCGATGCAAACTGTCTGTCCTCCCATGGACGTAAATTAACTGTCTGTCTGCTCTTGCTGGGTTAATAATATGTCCTTGTTTAATGTTGTTGTCTGCAGCAGTTGGGTGATCCCGAGAAGACGCAAGTGCTGGTTAACACAGCACAGGAGCCCCATCTGCCGATTGGTGCTGAACAAACACATTTGTTGTCTGTTGCAGAGGAAGAGGATGACTCAAACAAGGTGCATTTGTTGAAAAAGAAAGTGAAAAAAAGGAAGAGAAATGAGTTTGAGAAAATCAAGAAAGAGAAGCACTTGGGTGATGCAGAGGAGCCAGAAAGCAAGACCTCTTGTCCTTTGAGGTGGTGCGCCTCTTTCTATCCACTACTGAACCGCGAATGTCAGCAACTGTACAAGGGCTCGGTACTCCTCGATCCCGAGGTGAACCATGTCATCCTCTTTAACACCGATGAAACGGTCTTTGATGCCCGTTACCTCAAGGAAGGGGAGTTGATCTATCCGGGATTGGTGCTTGAGCTCCCTTGCTACAATGCTGAGATTGGCAACCGAATTTTTCAAGCTGAGGAGGATCTCCATGACAAGAAGAGGAATAAGAAAGACCGAATGGATGAGAAGAAGAGGAACAAGTTGAAGAGGAAGAACCAACAGCTCCTAAGATCTCCTCAAGCAAATTTGGTTGGATCTTCGATAGGCAAGTTTGCGAGAGTGGCAGCATTAAGGAAGAGAATGTCCCCTCAAGTGCAAAGGAGGAAATCAGAATCACCTTCAGTACCACATGTTGAGGCTGACTTCATTCGTCATCGACCACGGAAACTGAAATCCCGGGTTTGGAAAGACTTCATTCCTATATATCAGCATGGAAAAGTTGCAGAAGGGAAATGCAAGCACTGTAATGAAGTATTTCCCGCCTCAAAGAGTTCTGGGACTAACCACATCCGCAGGCATCTAAACAAGTGTGTGACAAGGAGTAGCATGCACGAGCTGGTTGCAAGAATGCGTGCCTCTACACCATCACCACAGGTCGCTGCTTTGGATAATTGGGCATTTAGCCAAAAAGAGTGCAGGAGGGACCTTGCAAACATGATAGTTCATCATGGGCTCCCGTTCTCGATTGTGGAGTACAGTGGTTTCAAAAAATTCGTCAAAAGCTTGAATCCTATGTTCAAACTGGTTTCAAGATCAATCATTAGAGAGGACTGCATGGAGTCATACAAAGAGCAAAGATCAATGCTACGAGAAATATTGAAGAACTGTGATGCTCGAGTCTCACTGACTGCCGATATGTGGACCTCAAATCAGAGGCTAGGATATCTGTGTGTTACTTGTCATTTCATTGACAAGACATGGAAGATGCAAAAACGGATACTTAGATTCTGCATGATGGAAACACCACATAGTGGCTTCAGGATGTACAATGTCATGTTGAAGTGTTTGCAATACTGGAATATTGAATATAAAATCTGCAGCATTACATTGGATAATGCATCAGTCAATGGATCAATGATGGACAGTCTGAAAGACAATTTGATGAAGAAGAACATGTTGACTTGTGAAGGAAAACTTTTCCATATCCGCTGCGCGGCACATGTCTTGAATCTTGTTGTGCAAGATGGCCTGTTTGTAATGAAAGGTTCCATTGACATGATCAGAGAAAGCGTAAAATATGTCAAGAGCTCACAGTCTCGAGAGCAGCAGTTTGAGGGCGTAGTTCGGCAACTCGGTATCATATGTGAGAAGGAACCCTCACTTGACGTTGCAACACGATGGAACTCGACATATCTTATGATTGATTCAGCTTTGCCATACATGGCTGCATTTGATGAGTTAGCTAAGCAAGATCTTCAATTTAAGTATGCTCCTTCAGCGGATGATTGGAAAATGGCTGAAGCGATCCGCTCACTACTGAAGATCTTCTTTGAAGCTACGAAAGTAGTTTCAGGCTCTACCTATCCAACATCGAACCGTTACTTCCATGAGATATGGAGTGTTAGACAATTGTTAGAAAAACAAGCGAGTAATAAGGAACCAATCATTGCATCCATGGTGAGCCAAATGCAAAAGAAGTTTGACAAGTACTGGAAGGAGTCATATTTGGCGAACTGCATACCTGTGATCCTCGATCCAAGATACAAGAGGAGTTTCATTGAATTTCGCCTCGGGCAAGCTTTTGGACATAATGCAAGAGAACACCTTAAAAAGGTGGACATGATCATCAAGAGTCTCTTTGAAGATTACTCCCATGAAATGGATGATTCTCTTGCTATCAATGCATCAGAAGAAGAAGTTCATGATGGGGTTGCAGAATTTGATGATTCATTGGCTGACTGGCAAGCTCATTTGCGGGTGCAGAAAAAACAAGTACCAAATGAGCTTGAGAGATACATGGTTGAAGAACTTTTTCCCCCTAGCAAAGATTTCGACATCTTGGGATGGTGGGAACTCCACGGTCCAAAGTACCCAGTTCTATCGTGCATCGCCCGTGATGTGCTAGCTATTCAAGCATCGACTGTGGCATCAGAGTCTTCTTTTAGCGCCGGTGGAAGAACCATCACTGATCATAGGAGCAGGTTAAAGAGTGAGATGGTCGAGGCGTTGATATGCCTCCAAGATTGGCTAAAGGCTGCTGGTAAATATTTTTTGAATATTGAGTAGTAGAATAATAATTTCAACTTTTGCTACTAACTTGATCATCTTTCAATTCTTCAGACCCTAAACCAATCAGTAAAGATGTTGAGGAGGATGAATACTTGGTGTTCCACCAAGTAAGTGAGTGCCATGAAGAAACCGCCGGCCATCAAACCAAAGGTGTGTCCTGTCATGATTCATATGAGAATATGAGACTTCACCATGTGTCTAGCACTATAATGAATAAATAATTTGTATTATGTCCGAATCAGTAGCACCATGTGTCTAGCAGTACAATCTGTTCTATTAAACCATGTACTCATGCACAAGCAATTGGCTGGATATTTTTTTCTCAAGCTTTTTAGTACTTAATTTGTTTTATTCATATAAACTGTGGATATTGTTTTTGTAGTGAACCCAGATGGTACTTCAGAAAACCAGATGACATGATTGCAAGAAACCGTATTATGCAAGCACTTGCTTCGGCTTCAGCAAAATGAGTTGATGTAAGCTGAAGTTGAGTATATGTACAAGATGGTGGCACAAGCAGAGATCCCATATGATTTAGTTGCCAGGATGTGTGTATATCTCTTGTTCTAGGAATTTCAGCTAGCTAGTAGCTAGTATGCTGCCCGTTTCAGTGCTTGAAAAGAATTCTTGGAATGAGCTCGCATGGTCCGATTATATTGTGATTGCTATACGCCTATACCTTTAGTTATTCAGAAGATGTTCTTGTATGTCACTGCTATTAAGCTTACTTTGCTGCCATATTTTAATTCTATGCTCACTGCTATTAAAGAAGAAACTCTACAGCTTGAAAATGATGCTTCTGCTGGATGGATTGATGCAGCTTGTGTTGGGCCTGACAAGTTGAGTCTGTACCTTTTTATTCTCATGCATGTAACGAAAATGTTTAGGAAATCCTGCGGCTAAGAGTCTGGTACAGGAGGAGAAGAATCCAGCGGGACGGTCTGCCTTTGATCCTTCTCTTCGCCCCCATCGATGCATTTGCTTAGCGACAGTATTGATTCATCAGCTAGCCCATTGATTCATCCGCCTGGCGCCTGTATCCGGAACTAGACCACGAAATGCATCAGCCACATAGCAGCGGACACGGACGTCCGCGTACGTCTACCGGACAGAGCGGGCAGCCTAATTACCGGACGTGGGAGCCGCTAATCCTACCATTTTACGTTTGCGGACGAAGTGGACAGAGCGGACAGGCCGCCGGCGCGTCCACTTGCATCCTGACTCGCACGCCGCTGCCTGCCAATGGCCAGTGTGCTCCCTTTCATTTTCTGATTTCCTCTTGTGGGCGGTTAACCTTTATCAGATTCTGCAATTTCTGTTACCATTTCGAGCTGTGGGGTGGGGTTGTACAACACGAGTCGAGTCGCTCGTGGTATCCATCCGTTGTCGTACACGCCTCCCTCATTGATTGGTCTTGTCGTCCAAAGACCAACGGATCGTGCCACTGTTCTTCCACCATCCTTTATCACTTCATCTTGCCAAACTTCAAATAATCAGTTCTTCGCAAAAAGTAAAAGAAAAAAAAAAGGTTTGAAAGCAGTAGAGGTTTTTGATAAATGATAAGATGTTGCGGAATATTATTGATTGATATTGGGTAATTACAATAAGACACGGTGAGATGTTTGAAAATATCATGAACCATGCCAACCAGAGTCGGTTGGAGTAGCAAAGAAGATTCTCCGTTTACGGTCGGTGTCCGTTGTTGGTTTCGGAGTAGATGAAGTGGTTGCAAGAAGAAAATTTAGCATGAGCACATGCAAATAAAAAAGGAGATCGCGACTCTGGTGGCGAGGTCGTGGTGGACGAAGACGACGTTTATGTTGTTGGAGTAAATTGAAATTGTTGCAGTAGTAGATGTTGGGGATTTAACCCGGATTCGGCGAAGAAGAACCTGTATGGCGTTGATGTTGACCACGATCGGTGGTGGCGGCGATGTTGGTGTAGATGGTTGTCGGCGATGATGACCATGGTGATGTTGGTGCAGCCCGATGTTGACGGCAAGGCGCATACTTGGGACATGCTTGATGTCCCGGTTGACGTTGTCGAAGACGAGCCGGCTTGGTGGCGACGGAGAAGTTGGTGATGGCACGTGAAGGCGTTGCCGGTGATGAGTCGTCGACTTGGTCGGAGTAGAGGCGCGCGATGACGACGAGCGGCTGGGCGACGCAACCGATCTATGATCGGCGAAAGAAGAAGAAACGCCGGTCAAGCGACCGGCGAGAAAATTACGACGAACTAGTTGAGCAAGATCTCATCCATGAGTTGCGCGGCCCCCGGCAAAAATGATCTCCTCGAGGGCGGTGCGGCGGGAGCGATGGTGGCTAAACCCCAAGGCCGATGAGCGAAATGCTCTGATACCATGTTAAACGATAAGATGTTGCAGAATATTATTAATTGATATTAGGTGATTATAATGGGACGGTGGGCTGTTTATATAGCTGAAAAATACTTGGGGCCACGAAACCTAAAAGAGGTGGACTCTGATTGCAACAGCTAATACTACCAAATATTACCAAAGCGTAATATACTGTAACAGTTTTTACTAGAGTTAAAAGGGCGTAAATTGCCATTGTCAATGCTTTATTCCCCTCTTTACCTTTGCTAGTATAAACGGTCTGCTCAGAGTTAGTTATGGATGGGAAACGCGTGCTGACAAAGGACAAGTGATGAGCCAGCACGTATAAGGATGGCAATGGGTAGGGTATGGGTAGGGTACACCAATACCATACCCATACCCATATAGGTCGTGGGTATAAAACTCTACCCATACCCGTACCCATGGGCATAAAGCTATACCCGTCCCCATACCCGGTGGGTGTCTTTACCCGCTGGGTACCCATTGGGTACATCAACAGTACATAATATTTCATAGTGTATTGTGCGTCGCAACATCACAATCGTGTTCTTATTCGCTCTACTGATCCATCGTTTGCCTGTCCTGCTCCTACTTGCTACCAACCCCCCGTTGTTGAAGAAATAGAGAATTGAGTGGATCTAGAAGTGGAAGATATGATGGAGGTCAGTGACATATTTGCTTAATGGGTAGGGTTTGAGTATACCCATGGGTATATGACTATACCCATACCCTACCCACGATTTGATGGGTAGTGTATAGATACTACCCATGGGTATAAAAATATGTCCATACCCTACCCATATTGGTATGGTACCCGTGGGTACCCGTACCCATGGGTAAAATTGCCATCCTTAAGCACGTATTCAAGACGAGTAAACGAAATCACTGAAAATTCACTGAATACATACCCGAGATCTCGTTTGGAACTGGAGAAGCATTAGATAGAGAGTGGGGAAATCATAATGGATTGATTGTCCAGCAATTGGCCAGACCAAAAGAAAACAAATATGGCTGCGAATAAAACCACGCATCGATGAATAACAGGCTGACCCAGTCCACCTATTTCGACCCCCGGATGGATGTGTTGGCCCGGCCTACTACTCTACCAAGTGGGTTATACGAGGCCCAAAACATGGTTTCTCTTGCACACCACAATCTGTGAAGGCTAACATGGATGGTGCCGTCTCAAAAAAAAAAAAAAAACCTGCAGCTTTCAGGAATAAAGAGCAACATTACATAGGCTCATATGAGATTGTTTTCCCAGGTGTTCTTGATTCACCATCGCTCGAGGAAGGGAGACTCTTGCGCTAGCTATTACCTCCGTTCCTAAATATAATGTTTTTGTCCTCTTTAGTTTTTTTTTTAATTTATATGTATCTAAACATGTTTTAGTGTGTTGGTACACTCAATACAGTTCAAATGACAATGTCTAAGACATCTTATATTTAAGAACGAAGGGAGTATTAAAGACGATCATTGTTACTTGTGACTGAATAGGTCGTCGAGGATATCGCGGACAAAGCCGGAGGAACGCATGCACCTATTCCCTCTGTTCCTTAATATAAGTTGTTTGGCTATTTCACAATGGGCTACATATATACGGAGTGAAATGTGTGAATCTACACACTAAAAATCGTCTAGGTGTATACGAATCTAGACAAGTGAGAAAAGGTAAAACATCTTATATTAATTAAGGAACTGATGGAGTATAACCTATTGTTAGAGAGATTAACGTTCACCAGCGCAATCTTTTCAGAGATAATTTGCATCCATGAATGTAGAAAATCGCCCACAACTTACTCCCTCTTGTGGAACGTCCCCGCTATGCACTCTCGTTAGACCTGGGGCGTCATCTGTGACTGTTAGAACCATATGATTCTTTAGTGCTACCTATTATTTTGGTCTTTGATTTATAAAGGAAGCAAGTTATTTTTCAAATAAAAACATATGAACCCCCTCTAAAAGAATAAAAATAAAAATAAAGTCTGAATCAAACATTATCCTAAATAAACCATGATCTGAATAAAATTAAAGTAAGCCCATAATCTGGAACAAATGAGCGATTTTCACTAAAATTAAACTTCATTTTCTTCAACGATGCTTCTTGGCATAGTGATGAAACTTCATCATACTCATTCCAAGCTCTTTTATCTCATGTTTGTCGCCCAATTTTTTTTTCCAGCAAGTCTTCCTAATATTTCGGTCAATACGGTCATGTCCACAGCAATGCTAACTCTTAATCCTCAAACTCGCTTCTCCACCACCAGTCCACCAGCAAGATAGAGCTTCTATTGACAATGTTAAATCTGAATTTATAGCTACCGGATGTGCGGGTGCGAAGGGCTAGCGGCAAACCAATTTCTACTTAAATTGAGGTACTTTGTTTCGTTCCAAGCAATGTCAGATGATCGGTTTGCCTCGGTTGTTTGGAGGAATCAACGCTCGCAACAACGTTTTTTCTTGTCAAATTTGGCCCTGTGAGGGAACTAATCTCTCCTTGTGCCAAGCCTTTGGAGCGCCTTGGAGCCAAAATGTCTTGACGGACGAGTCAGATGAGTCATTAGTTTCCTCAAAGGGACAAATTTGCAAAAACAAAAACACCCTAACAACCGCCGCATGGTCCTATATCTCTCAAACCGTCAGCACCCACCACAGATGATAAAAGATTTCGATATGATATAGCTAACTCTAACTCCTACCCCCCTTCTGCAATGAACCTTAGTCCAACATACACGTACTTCTTCATTGTCATTATTTCTAGCCGATCTTGAACTCTGTCAACATTCTTGAAAGAACAACTATGCCCGAGATGTAGCCTAGAGGGGGGGGGGGGTGAATAGGCGATTAAAACTTTTTCTATTTAGGGGCTTGATAATTGCGGAATAAAACTAGGTGTTTAAATTAACAAGCCAACAACCTAAAATTCTAGGTTTACCTAAGTGCACCAACAACCTATGCTAAACAAGGCAAGTAACAAGATGATAGCAAGATATAGACTTCAAGCACGATGGCTATCACAATGTAAATTTGCATAAGTAAAGGCTCGGGTATAGAAATAACCGAGGCACGCGGAGACGAAGATTTATTCCCGAGTTCCTCCTTGTTAAGGGAGTACGTCTCGTTGGAGGGGTGTGAGCTCGCCACAAAAGGCCTACTCAAGATGCCACAAAGGCCTCACCCTATTCTCCGATGAACCGCACCCAAAGGCTTGGTTCACCTTCCACTATCGGAATCCTTCGGGGCGGATTCCGGAGCCCTTTACAACTTCTCTTGGGGCACACACCCACAACTCAATTGGGGGCTCCCAAACTCGTGCCGAAGCTCCACAAGCCGAAGTCTTCGCGGCACCTCCAAACCGTCTAGGGTACACAATGCACCCAAGAGGCACAAAGCTCTTGGGAACACAATGCACCCAAGAGTAACAAGCTTCCAACCTTCAATCCCACGAATCACCGTGGGGAGCACAACCCGATGCAACAAATGCAAAAGGGGAAGATCACACCAAGTGGTCAAATTCTTCTCCCCAAAATCCAACCGAAGCAACTAATGCTACGGAGGGATTTAGGAGGAAGAACGGAGGAGAAACACCAAGAACTCCAAAATCTAGATCCCACGAGTTCCCCTCACTTAGAGGAGATTTTGATTGGTGGAGAGATGGATCTAGATCTCCTCTCTTGTTTCCCTAAATTTGGGCAAGAATCATCGGAGGGATTAGGAGGAATCGAGCTCTCAAAATGTTGGCAATGGAGGAGAGAGAGCAAGGGATGAGATCTACACTGAAAATGGGGAAGAAAACCCTTTTATAGGTGGCTCCAAAAAGGAGCCGTTGGAGTAGAAAACGTTGGACAAAGATGCAAAAAAAACTGCCAGGCGGCCCGGCCTGGGGCCGGCCAGCACGCCGGCCAGGCCGGCCTGGAGCGCAGCAGCGAACGGCAGGAGGCAGGCAGCCCGGCCTGCCAGCCCGGCCTTGGGCCGGTCGAGCTGCCGGGTGGGCCGGGCAATAGCCCGAAGCCACCGGCCTGCTCCCGGCCTGGGGCCAGCCAGCAGGTGCGGGTGGGCCGGGGAGGTCCCCGAATGGGCCGGCCAGAGGCCAGCCTCGGTCCCGGCCTGGCCGGCCGCACTGCCTTTTTTTTTTCTTTTTCGAATTTCTGTTTTTCTGAGAAATAAAAACCCCGAGATAAAACCGCAATAACTTTCGCATACGAACTCCGTTTTCGATAAACTTGGACTCGTTGGAATCGTCACAACGAGCACAATAAGAATATGCATAGAAACATCATAGTCCAAGAATATAATATAAAGATAAATGGGGAAAGGTAAAAGCTCCCATTTGCAAATCGGAAATGCAATAACTTTCACCCACGAACTCCGTTTTCGATAATCTTGGACTTGTTGGAATCGTCACAACAAGCACAACAAGATTATGCATAGAAACATCATAGTCCAAGAAAATATTATAAAACCAAATGGGGAAAGTTAAAAACTCTTTTTCGCAAACGGAAAAAGCCGGAACTTTTGCAATTGACGTCCGAATGAAATGAAACCAATTTTGTTGGAAAGAGGACGACAAATGCTACCTTTGAAAATGACAAACAAGCAATGGAGATTTTGCAAAGAAGTGGAAGAGATAAATCTCCCGCACGGATGAACCGGCAAAATCTCCAATACCGAACCGCAATAGAAGACGCATATCAAAACCGTTTTCGGTGAACTTGGCTTTGTCATGACAAGCACGACAAGCACCAAGGCCACACCACGATTCGAGACAAATAAGAACCAATAAGGATGATTGCATGGATGCAAAGGTTTGTGCTCTCTACGATGATACAATCACGATATTCGGTCGAGAGCCCCTCTTGATAGTACGGTTACCTATCCTATAATCCGGTCTCTCACTAAACAACATGAGACCGGTAAAATAAAAACCCTATCAAGACCATACCTTTGCCTTGTGCACTAATCCACTTGAGGTCGAAGAAGACGATCTTCATCTCCTCAAGATGCACCACCTTTCTTCATTGCGCTTCGCTTGGTGAAGATTCACATGTGGCTCCCCCATACACCAAGATGGGAGAAGCACCTCTTCGACATATCTTCACTTGGCCTTTGATCAACACAAATCTTTTCTTCCCTTGAGCTTGACTCCAACGAATGGAGATCAAGCAAAGCATCTTGACTCCAACACATGGAGACAAGCTTGGTCTTGATCAACAAATGACCTTGACACAAGATAAAGGACAACCTACACATAGAGCTCAAAACAAATCTTAGTCCATCGAGATTGTCATTAATTACCAAAACTATGCATGGGGGCAACCATGCACTTTCAATCTCCCCCATTTTGGTAATTGATGACAATCCCGTTTAAGAGGGTTTATATAAAGAATAAAGCAACCTTGCGTGACAAACAAGCAAGAATGCAAAGCGCATTAAAGGCAAATGCAACAAAAGCATAAAACCCAAATTCCCTTAAACCCTCTAAACTTCTCCCCCATTGGCATCGATTGCCGAAATGGGAAGAAAAATTTAGAGAGCCAATATAATATGAGTTCCAAAGCACTCATAGAGGAAATCAAATTATATTGAGGATCCAAAGATTGCAAAAAGATGAAATCATTTTTAAAAATCTCCACAAAGGAGATAGGCAATCAAAACGATCCAAAGCGAGAGTTCTAAATAAAAACGGAGAAGCTCCCCAATGTTCATGCACAATTGAGGAGTGCACAAAAATGGCATCCTCGCCCCCCCAAAATCATCTAGAACACTCAACAAGTGCAATTGTGCATAATGCAAAAGCAAATCATAGCACTTGCACCAAAGATGTGGTTGAGCCATAAAAAGATACCAATTTTCAAAAATTCAACATAAGATAGGCCCAACCGAGATAAAGAGATCTTTTAAAGAAATATATTCACAATCTTGGGGATACCAATTGGAAACTAAACCAATTGAAAATGCCAAAAGCTAGTGAGATCATTTAGCCAATAAAAATCAACATGCTCACCATGGTAGGCATGAAGTCAAAGATCTTCAAAAATACATGAGTGTGTAAAGATACCAATAAACAATAAGACGAGCACTCATGAGACAAATTTGGAACCACCAAAGAATTATAGATGAAAAACAAGGTGGCTCAAAAGAAATAGGATACCAACTAAAAGATGACCTCTCTCATATGTATAGGTTTCTATTAGACAAACCATTGAAGATATACATCCGCAAAGAAACATATACATACGAAATGGTCCGGAAAAAGATAACAAGGTATCCAAAAGGAAGTCATAAATATACACATGAGATTGTTGCATTAAAAGCATAGCACATAGCTCAATTTATCTCATTGTATATAAATGAACTTCAAATATATCAAATGCATCACACATATCACTAAGGGAACAAGAGATAGTGGAGATGCTTTGAAATAGGCAACAAGTATCACAAGGAAATAATATCAATTGAAGAAAGGTTTTTGCAAATTCAACACACATATCACAAAGATATATTAAGTGAAGGAAAAAGCCAAAACCACAACAATTGCATATAAGAGCTTTCATGCCAAGAGGCAACCTACACAAGGTTGAATACTAGAAAGGTATGCATGAGATAGATACTTGTTACCGAGATGCATTGAAGATGAAGATGATGAGAGTTGGTTTGTCATCAAAGCTTGACTCCGACAATCACACGGTGAGAACACCTTCCTTATGAATGAGGCAAGCATCCAATGCATCTCCATTGTACCTAAAACACAATTAGAGTACAAAATGGTTCCCAAACTCATTGGGTCCCATAGTAGTTAGATAAACTACAATATATAGGAAACACTCCACATAAATATGTGCATATAGATATGAAATTGAATTTCATGCACATCTTAGCCGATTTAGTATTCGGTGGAGTATCCCCTATATATTGGAACTAGAAAGACTAGCATGCTAAATAATATATATACTAGTAAAAAGCATGCATAGACTTACAAGAACCAAAGAGATACAAATTGGACAAAAACACCAAGTAAACCAATAAGGCACACCAAGGTGTGACAAGAAAAGGTTGTCCAAATTATATCAAAATCCAAATCAACACATGATTGAGGAAAAAAATCAAATCAACTAATGATTGATTCCATAACACATCAACACATGAGGTGTGATATCAAAAGAATCAAATCAACACAACAAATGATCGATAAGACATCAATTGAAAATAAGATACCAATTAAAACAACAAATGTCATTTTAGGAGAAAAGATACCAAGAAGAGGGTGATACTTGACCGAAATCAAGTAAAGTTAAATAGGCAAGAAGGTATCAAGACTCCCACAATAAATATTAATTGGAACAAATATCTATGGAGGAGATATTAAATTCCAATTAATACCAATTGAAGGTACCAACACAAGATAAAGAATCAAATGCCAATTGAAAGGATCAAAAATTGATAGATAGGTTAGTGTTCTAAATAAAAGGAATGCTCCCCCAATATACATGCATTATCTTTGATATTTGCATTTGAATACAAAATGCATGCACAAGGGATCATTACTCTCCATATTTTATTTACAACACTAAACACTACCAATTGAAAAATAGGATCCATTCAAAAGGCAAGGAAGGCAATAGATAAAGCAAATCAACGCAAGAGCCAATGTGAAGATGGTCTAAAAAATCCACCACAATTACTAGTATCACTTGTCATGGACAAGGAGTATATAGAAACATTTCTCGGTGGTATAAAGGAATGATGTACAATACCAACTTCACCACAAACTAGCAAATGGCAAAAGATAGGAATTAAAGACGCCAAATTTTGAAAAAGGTTTGTTGGTAGTTTCAACTATTCGAACCAACCGGCAAAGCCATGGTTAAATAAGATGAAACAAATGGTTTCTCCAAAAATATATAGGAATGCATATTAGAGAAAAACCACACCAAGCAACCACACCCAAACAAGAGCCAAAAGGATAACCCAAAGGAAATTGGAATTGTTCGAGCAAGCATGCCACATAGGAGAAAGATAAAGTACATAATCAAATCTAAGTGGCAAACCTCAAATCTTCACATGTTTATGGGATTGTAATATGCACATAGCTTATTACTCCCCATAATGTGATAATTCATTTTATTTTTAAACAAGAGGCAAATAAAATCAACTAGAGAAATTAATGGACATGTAGAATTTGAATTTCTCATGAATATGACATACCACATAGTAACTAGATAATATGAAATATCAATACTAGGTGGTGTGCTTCATGTACAAACATTTTTAGGTGTGTGAGGTGCACAAAGCACATCACTCCCCCAAAATGGGATAGTCCATTAATATCTCAAAGAGCCAATAAAAATCAACACAAGATCCAAAAGCTCAACACACAAATTACACATACATGATACACAACTAACATACACAACCTTGAGTAACAAGACTAGTAGGAAAGAAGCATATCACATACAAGCACATATTAGGAACAAGACTAACACATGCAGGGAGCTAGCAACTTAATATATTATATGAGTTAAAAGAAAGTTACCGCAAGGAGGAGGCATTGGATATGAGATAGAGCAATATATTCCAATTGACTTGAGCTGAGATGAGAATAAAACCTGAAGATCCCTTAATTCTTCAAAAATAGTCAAGTCACCAATGCCCTCCACAATCACCTATTGATCAGTTGAAGCTTGTTGGTCCCCAACCAAAGTTGGGTCCTAAAGAGGTTAGTCACAATAGCTTGGGAACCCAAATGGTGCTTTTCTTGCCACCACTTTGAGCTCCCACATACTTGGCAGACACATTGCCAACTCTANAAAGCGAGGAAGACCGCCGCTGGAGACGGGCCTTTCGACGTGTGGTCAGCTTAGCTCCGACAACGACGAATAGTTGGGGAAGTTCTTAGCCGAGTTTAGTAGTTCGATAGAGATTAGTTTGTTGGCTTTTAGTTTAGATTTCGTTTAAAGTTATGTAATATAGTTTGCTAGTACTTTGAATCTAGTTAAAAGTTGTAATATAGTGTATACTAATAGTTTGAATCTAGTTAAAATTATGTAAATATAGTGTATGCTAGTAGTTTGAATCTAGTTAAAATTATGTAAATAATTTTTAAATTTAGTAGTTTGAATCTCTCTTGTTAGTGTCAAAAAAAAAACTCGTTGCATGATTGTGTGTTCAGTTTTATTTTTAAGAGTTATTAAGTTTAGGGGAAACTGCTTTTTTTTTCGAGAGAACCAAATATTGTCCTCTAAATGATAAAAAAGTCATATATGAAACTTAAATTTTGAGTCATCGTCTAGACATGTCCTAAATGGAAATAGTATTGTAAAATAAATGCAACTCCGAGGAGAAGCGAAGGAAGCATAGAAGAATCAAAGTGCGAGGAAAGGAAAAGACGGAAATAACTGAGGAACAACAGTAGCTGGTCGCCATGAGCAACATCGTGGCTAGCTACAATAGGCGACACAGATCAGGGTAGTAGGAGGGTGTCGGGCGGGTATACGATTAGGTTGTGAATAACGTCTACCCAATACCGTGAGTTAATTTTTTACTATAATTTTCCACAAAAAAAATCATAAACTATTCTTTCTTAGCCAAAAAAGATCTAGAGAGGCAAACAAGCGTCAGTGGAACCTTCAACACAAAGCTACTGTGAAGTTTGCATACGTGAAGGATGCCCTAAGAAAACACACCTTCTCTTCTTAGGATGCGTTACTTGGCTGATATTACCTATTTCACTGGCCTTCTGATGCAATGGTGTGTATGATCAGGGTCGGTTCATAGGGCAGGCATACATGCCGACCGCCCTAGGCCCTAAGATAAGATGGTATCAACTACAAAACTATAATTATAGCTCTTATAATATTATCAGTCACATATAATAGGCTAGTCACATATAATGGACTATTGAATATTTATAAACATTAGAAAGTCGACCTCAGTTTATATGAACAATGACATACATGGACCAATACAATATACCAAACAAAAAACTAATTAGATCGAAGTGAGTTTAATTTGAACTCTAATCACTCTTATGGATACCTTATACATTCATGTTTGTATTAAATATTTTGCTAGATATAGTTTAATCTCATGCATAACTTATCATTTATATAACTAACAAGAGCACTTACATATGTCATGTGTTACAGAGCCGCACTATGTTGATCATATAACACAATTACCTTTTTTGTTTGCAAAATTAGTAGAACCTATAAAAGTTTTATGTTCATCGCTGATTATTATAAGTGATGCTATTTGTATATGTTCACATATTGTTACAAAATATAACATATTGTTAACTTATTACTGAGCTCACGGTTATTTGTAAGAAACATTTGGTGATAGAAAAATGAGCATGCCACTATTCAATTTACTCTAGAAGTTTCTATATATTTGCTACATAACCATATACTACAAACCTCTAGCAAGATATTTGTTATCACTTACTTTTTTATTATTATTTACCAATATTTAACAATATTAAAAATAGAGAAGCACATTCACACAATACTATATATACAATATGTAATTCATTTTTCTATTTTTTTTTCAAGGATCACGCTATTTTCTTTTTTTTTTCACATTTAAGGTGGTTATGTTTCATCTTAATGGCAATATATGCGTAAGAAAAAACATTTTGCGCTAACTCAACTATATTTGCAATAATATACATGCCAACTATGTATATCTTTACTATAAAGGATGGATCAGTGGTTGGTGTCACACTTTACGTTACGTAAATTGTGTTCTCCACAAAACAATTATTTGATTCCGCAAAAGAATAAAAGTAACGGAGAGGAGAAAAAACTGGAGTAAAAAGAAGGACATCCCACGTCGCCCAAATTTCTCTCTCGTCATTTTGTTCTGTTGTAACTGCACGATTTTCGGTGCCCGACTTTTTCCAAATCAATCAGGATTTTTCTGTTGAGATGAATCAGGGTTTGTTAAGCTGCCGACCCGATAGCGCGGGGGGATTTTTTTTTCTAGCGATAGGTACATGCGGGAGAAGAGTCGAGAATCCAGTTTCCGGAACACGCGACGTGAGAATCCATCGTCCAGCGCGTTTGCTAATCGTATCAACCTGCACAATAGCTATACACGAAAATTAAAAACGATTCTGGTCCGGATCTCAGCGATCGGTCATCGGTACACACGAAAAACCGTGAACTATTTTTTTTTTGAAATTTAAAACACTTTATTAAGCTAGCAAGCCGCCTCATTAAAAACCTTCCAGTCCCCTTCGGTACCCTGGTAAGGAAATAGTGCATCTGAAACTTGCTGCTTCAACCATCAACCATCGTTACATCGTTCACCAACAGCGGTAAAATGAAATCTGGGGGCACATCATGAAAGAACAACTATGCCCGAGATGTCGCCTAGAGGGGGGGGGGGGGTGAATAGGCGATTAAAACTTTTTCTATTTAGGGGCTTGATAATTGCGGAATAAAACTAGGTGTTTAAATTAACAAGCCAACAACCTAAAATTCTAGGTTTACCTAAGTGCACCAACAACCTATGCTAAACAAGGCAAGTAACAAGATGATAGCAAGATATAGACTTCAAGCACGATGGCTATCACAATGTAAATTTGCATAAGTAAAAGCTCGGGTATAGAAATAACCGAGGCACGCGGAGACGAAGATTTATTCCCGAGTTCCTCCTTGTTAAGGGAGTACGTCTCGTTGGAGGGGTGTGAGCTCGCCACAAAAGGCCTACTCAAGATGCCACAAAGGCCTCACCCTATTCTCCGATGAACCTCACCCAAGGGATTGGTTCACCTTCCACTATCGGAATCCTTCGGGGCGGATTCCGGAGCCCTTTACAACTTCTCTTGGGGCACACACCCACAACTCAATTGGGGGCTCCCAAACTCGTGCCGAAGCTCCACAAGCCGAAGTCTTCGCGGCACCTCCAAACCGTCTAGGGTACACAATGCACCCAAGAGGCACAAAGCTCTTGGGAACACAATGCACCCAAGAGTAACAAGCTTCCAACCTTCAATCCCACGAATCACCGTGGGGAGCACAACCCGATGCAACAAATGCAAAAGGGGAAGATCACACCAAGTGGTCAAATTCTTCTCCCCAAAATCCAACCGAAGCAACTAATGCTACGGAGGGATTTAGGAGGAAGAACGGAGGAGAAACACCAAGAACTCCAAAATCTAGATCCCACGAGTTCCCCTCACTTAGAGGAGATTTTGATTGGTGGAGAGATGGATCTAGATCTCCTCTCTTGTTTCCCTAAATTTGGGCAAGAATCATCGGAGGGATTAGAGGAATCGAGCTCTCAAAATGTTGGCAATGGAGGAGAGAGAGCAAGGGATGAGATCTACTCTAAAAATGGGGAAGAAAACCCTTTTATAGGTGGCTCCAAAAAGGAGCCGTTGGAGCTCAAAAAGTTGGACAAAGAAGGGAAAAAACGTTCCCAGGCGACCCGGCCTGGGGCCGGCCGGCAGCCGGCCAGGCCGGCCTGGAAGCAGCGATTGAACAGCGAAGAAAAAACGAACTGCGCAGGGCAGCCGGCCTGCCCCCGGCCTTGGGCCGGCCTGGCAGTGCAGCTGGGCCGGCGGGCAGCCCGAGCCGGCCGGCCTGCCCCCAGCCTGGGCCGGCCAGGCAGAGGCAGCTGGGCCGGCAGCCCACCCGAGCCGCCCGGCCTTGGGCCGGCCTCGGCCCGGCCAGGCCGGCTTCCCTTTTTTTTTCGTTTCCCTTTTTTTTTAAATTCTGTTTTGGAAGAAATGCTCCGAGATTAAAACCGCAATATCTTTCGCATACGAACTCCGTTTTCGATAAACTTGGACTCGTTGGAATCGTCACAACGAGCACAACAAGAATATGCAGAGAAACATCATAGTCCAAGAATATAATATAAAGATAAATGGGTAAAGCTAAAAGCTCCCATTTGCAAATCGGAAATGCAATAACTTTCACCCACGAACTCCGTTTTCGATAATCTTGGACTCGTTGGAATCGTCACAACAAGCACAACAAGATTATGCATAGAAACATCATAGTCCAAGAAAATATTATAAAACCAAATGGGAAAGTTAAAAACTCTTTTTCGCAAACCGAAAATACCGGAACTTTTGCAATTGACGTCCGAAAGAAATAAAACCAATTTTGTTGGAAAGAGGACGTCAAATGCTACCTTTGAAAATTGACAAACAAGCAATGGAGATTTTGCAAAGAAATGGAAGAGAGAAATCTTCCGCACGGATAAACCGGCAAAATCTCCAATACCGAAACCGCAATAGAAGACGCGCATGAAAAACCGTTTTCGGTGAACTTGGCTTTGTCATGACAAGCACGACAAGCACCAAGACCACACCACGATTCGAGACAAATAAGAACCAATAAAGATGAATGCATGGATGCAAAGGTTTGTGCTCTCTACGGCGATACGATCACGATATTCGGTCGAGAGCCCCTCTTGATAGTACGGTTATCTATCCTATAACCCGGTCTCTCACTAAACAATATGAGACCGGTAAAATAGAAACCCTATCAAGATCATACCTTTGCCTTGCGCTTAAACCACATGAGGTCGATGAAGACGATCTTCAACTCCTCAAGACGCACCACCTTTCTTCATTGCGCTTCGCTTGGTGAAGATTCACATGACGCTCCCCCACACACCAAGATGGGGAAAGCACTCTTCGGCATATCTTCACTTAGACTTGAGTGTCGATCAACCCGCACTTAGCCTTGATCAACACAAACCTTTTCTTCCCTTGAGCTTGACTCCAACAAATGGAGACAAGCAAGCTTGGCCTTGATCAACAAATGATCTTGACACAAGCTAAAGGACAACCTACACATAGAGCTCAATGCAAATATTAGTCCATAGAGATTGTCATTAATTACCAAAACCATGCATGGGATCAACCATGCACTTTCAATCTCCCCCATTTTGGTAATTGATGACAATCCCTTTTAAGAGGGTTTATATAAAGAATAAAGCAACCTTGCATGACAAACAAGCAAGGATGCAAAGCGCATTAAAGGCAAATGCAACACAACCAAGGATGCAAAGCGCATTAAAGGCAAATGCAACAAAAGCATAAAACCCAAATTCCCTTAAACCCTCTAAACTTCTCCCCCATTGGCATCGATTGCCGAAATGGGAAGAAAAATTTAGAGAGCCAATATAATATGAGTTCCTCCATAAAGGTGATGACAATCCCTTTTAACGGAAAAATAGAGGAAATCAAATTATATTGAGGATCAAAAGATTGCAAAAAGATGAAATCATTTTAAACAACTCCACAAAGGAGAAAAGCAATCAAAAAGATCCAAAGCGAGAGTTCTAGATAAAAACTGGAGAAGCTCCCCAATTTTCATGCACAATTGAGAAGTGCACAAAAATGGCATCCTCGCTCCCCAAAATTATCTAGAACACGCAACAAGTGCAAGAGTGCATAATGCAAAAGCAAATCATAGCACTTGCACCAAAGATGTGGTTGAGCCATAAGAAGATACCAATTTTCAAAAATTCATCATAAGATAGGCCCAACCGAGATAAAAGATCTTTTAAAGAAATATGTTCACAAGCTTAGGGATACCAATTGGAAACTAAAACCAATTGAAAATGCCAAAAGCTAGTGAGAACATTTAGCCAAATGAAAATCAACATGCTCACCATGGTAGCATGAAGTAAAAGATCTCAACAAAAACATGAGTGTGCAAAGATACCAATAAACAATAAGACAAGCACTCATGAGACAAATTTGGAGACCACCAAAGAATTATAGATGAAACACAAGGTGGCTCAAAAGTAATAGGATACCGACTAAAAGATGACCTCTCTCATATGTATAGGTTTCTAATTAGACAAACCATAAAGATATACATCCGCAAAGAAACATATACATACGAAATGGTTCGGGAAAAAAGAGAACAAGGTATCCAAAAGGAAGTCATAAATATACAAACG
The DNA here is from genome assembly GCA_012064385.1 of Puccinellia tenuiflora. Lineage (NCBI taxonomy): Eukaryota > Viridiplantae > Streptophyta > Magnoliopsida > Poales > Poaceae > Puccinellia > Puccinellia tenuiflora. The sequence continues at coordinate 665,110 of QRDG01000427.1, read as the reverse complement.
AGATTATTGCATAAAAGCATAGCACATAGCTCAAATTTATCTCATTGTATATAAATGAACTTCAAATATATCAAATGCATCACACATATCACTAAGGGAACAAGAGATAGTGGAGATGCTTTGAGTTAGGCAACAAGTATCACAAGGAAATAATATCAATTGAAGAAAGGGTTTTTGCAAATTCATCACACATATCACAAAGATATATTAAGTGAAGGAAAAGGCCAAAACCACAACAATTGCATATAAGACCTTTCATGCCAAGAGGCAACCTACACAAGGTTGAATACTAGAAAGGTATGCATGGGATAGATACTTGTTACCGAGATGCATTGAAGATGAAGATGATGAGAGTTGGTTTGTCATCAAAGCTTGACTCCGACAATCACACGGTGAGAACACCTTCCTTATGAATGAGGCAAGCATCCAATGCATCTCCATTGTACCTAAAACACAATTAGAGTACAAAATGGTTCCCAAACACATTGGGTCTCATAGTAGTTAGATAAACTACAATATATAGGAAACACTCCACATAAATATGTGCATATAGATATGAAATTGATTTTCATGCACATCTTAGCCGATTTAGGATTCGGTGGAGTATCCCCTATATATTGGAACTAGAAAGACTAGCATGCTAAAAAATATATATACTAGTAAAAAGCATGCATAGACTTACAAGAACCAAAAGAGATACAAATTGGACAAAAACACCAAGTAAACCAATAAAGCACACCAAGGTGTGACAAGAAAAGGTTGTCCAAATTATATCAAAATCCAAATCAACACATGATTAAGGAAAAAATCAAATCAACTAATGATTGATTCCATAACACATCAACACATGAGGTGTGATATCAAAAGAATCAAATCAACACAACAAATGATCGATAAGACACCAATTGAAAATAAGATACCAATTAAAACAACAAATGTCAATTTAGGAGAAAAGATACCAAGAAGAGGGTGATACTTGACCGAAATCAAGTAAAGAAAAAAAACAAAAAGGTATCAAGACTCCCACAATAAATATCAATTGGAACAAATATCTATGGAGGAGATATTAAATTCCAATTAATACCAATTGAAGGTACCAACACAAGATACAGAATCAAATGCCAATTGAGAGGATCAATAATTGATAGAAAGAATAGTGTTCTAAATAAAAGGAATGCTCCCCCAAGATTAATGCATTATCTTAGATATTTGCATTTGAATACAAAATGCATGCACAAGGGATCATTACTCTCCATATTTTATCTAAAACACTAAACACTACCGATTGAAAGATAGGATCCATTCAAAAGGCAAGGAAGGCAATAGATAAAGCAAATCAACGCAAGAGCCAATGTGAAGATGGTCTACAAAATCCACCACAATTACTAGTATCACTTGTCATGGACAAGGAGTATATAGAGATATTTCTCGGTGGTATAAAGGAATGATGTACAAGACCAACTTCACCACAAACTAGCAAATGGCAAAAGATAGGAATTAAAACACCATTTTTTAAAGAGGTTTGTTGGTAGTTTCAATTATTCGAACCAACCGGCAAAGCCATGGTTAGAATAAAAGGAAACAAATGGTTTCTCACATAATATATGGAATGCATATTAGAGAAAAACCACACCAAGCAACCTCACACAAACAAGAACCAAAGGGTAACCACAAAGGAAAATGGAACTTGTTTGAGTAAACATGCCACATAGGAAATGGATAATGTACAATATCAACTCTAAGTGGCAAACCTCAAATGTTCACATTTTTATGGGATTGTAATATGCACATAGCTTATTACTCCCCCATAATGTGATAATTCATTTTATTTTTAAACAAGAGGCAAATAAAACCAACTAGAGAAATTAATGGACATTATAGAATTTGAATTTCTCATGAATATGACATACCACATAGTAACTAGATAATATGAAATATCAATACTAGGTGGTGTGCTTCATGTACATACATTTTAGGTTTGTGAGGTGCACAAAGCACATCACTCCCCCAAAATGGGATAGTCCATTAATATCTCAAAGAGCCAAATTAAATCCACACAAGATTCAAAAAGCTCAACACACAAATTACACATACATGATACACAACTAACATACACAACCTTGAGTAACAAGACTAGTAGGAAAGAAGCATATCACATACAAGCACATATTAGGAACAAGACTAACACATGCAAGGGAGCAAGCAACTTTCAATGAATATATGAGTTAAATACAAGTTACCGCAAGGAGGAAGCATTGGATATGAGATAGAGCAATATATTCCAATTGACTTGGCTTGAGAAATAAAACCATGAAGATCCCTTAATTCTTCAAAAATAGTCAAGTCACCAATGCCCTCCATAAACACCTATTGATCAAGTTTGAGCTTGTTGGTCCCCAACCGAGTTGGGTCCTAAGAGGTTAGTCACAATAGGTTTGGGAACCCAAATGGTGCTTTTCTTGCCACCACTTTGAGCTCCTACATACTTGGCAAACACATTGCCAACTCTATCCTTCCCAAGAGAATACACATCATTAATTATGATAGGGTTGGATGGGGTACCGTTAGTGCATGAAGAAGCAAAATGACCTTTGCCACGGCAAAGGTAGCAACACCGACTCTTCTTCTTCTTAATAGGCTCCTCAACTTGAGGAGCAATAACTTGAGTCTTCTTGGGAGGTGGCCTTTGTTCAACTCGTGGTTGAGCACGAGTTTGAACAAGAGGCCGCTTCCCTAGTTGCTTCTCACTAAGAGGCATCTTCTTCTTCATTGGGCAATCCCGAACATGGTGCCCTTCTAGCTTGCACTTGAAGCAAGTGATCTTGGCCGGATTCTTGATTTGAACTTGGCCCTTCTTATTCTTCTCAACCTTGGACTTGTTCTTGTTGTTGGAGTTGAATCCAAGTCCACTCTTGTCATTGGGGGATTGTTGCACACTCAACATGTTGTCAAGTGCACGCTTCCCTTCATGACGCTTTTCCAAGCCTTTCTTCATAGAAGTGGCTTGGGCCTTGAGCTCTCCTCTTTTCTCTACATGGTTAGTGACAACACAAGTACTAGAGAAGGTAGATGCATCATTGTTAGAGCAACAAGGCAAAGCAAGTAATTCATCACATGATGTACCAACATTTTTAGTGGATGAACTACTAGGACTAGCACATGGCAATATAGCATTTTTAGTTATGGTTGTGCTATTATCCACATGAGGCTCACTAGATGTTACCTTTTTAGTGATGGCCTCATGAGCTAACTTTAGACAAGCATAGGAAGCTAGAAGATCATCATTAGAGCTAGATAGCTTTTTATGACTTTCTTCCAACTCCCTATAGTTGCTAGTTAGCAACTCAAGTTGAGCCCTTAGCTCAACATTCTCCTTCAAAGTAGATGCTTCACAAGAAATGGAGTTAGTAGCACAAGCATCATTAGCATTAGGAATAGAAGAAGGCATAACAAGTTCATCATTTTTAGATAGTTGAGTTTGAAGTTGATCATGAGACAAGACGAGGAGAGAGTGTTCGTGTTCCAAAGCCTTTTGAGCTTTGTCACGTCTCTCTATATCCTCAATTAGTCTAGCATTGCCAACCCCAAATTCAACCTTTTCCTTTTTAAGCATTTTATATTTGGAAATGGCATGGTCACGTTCTTCAATAAGTTTAGCAATAATAGCATCGTGAGATTCCTCAATATTCTCAAGTTTCTCCTCAAGAGAAGCCCGAGTCTCTTGCTCTTCCTCAAGAGCATCTTCTAAAGTAGCCTTTTCCATAGCATCATCTCTTTCTATCTTACCCTTCTCTTCAAGGCTTGCTTTCAAGGACTCAATAGTTTCCCCACGCTCAATAAGAGTGCTCATGATTTCAAAGAGGTTAGCTTGAGCACTATTATTGCTAGGAAGGGCTTTAAGAATCATTAGACCTTTATTTTGAAGCATAGCATTAACCTTTTCCACATCATCTTCTTCATCATTATTATCATCATCATTATCATTATTATTATCATTGCTAGAAGAAGATTTAGCCATGAGGCAATGATAGGTGGATGAAGAGGGATAATTAATTTTTGAACTACTCAAGTTCAAATCTTGTTCCACAATTAATTGAGTTTCCTCTACATTTATATTCATGCAAGAGTTAGAGGGACACAAGCATTTTCATCATTGGAACAAGATAAAGCAAGCATATCATCATTAGATTTATCTAAGCAATTTTTGGATGATATGCAAGGACTATCAACACTAGCATGTATGACATTTATAGTGCTATGTGTGTTTAGGTCCAAAGATGAAGCATTGCAACAAGATAGAGATAAATGATCATCAACAATGAGCTCACTATCCAAATTGCAAAGCCTATCACTACTCACCATTACATTGGATTGTGGCTTACCACATTTTGGTGAAGTAGATGAAGACGAGGACTCGTCACGGCCGGAGGTGGAGGGAAAGCAATCATCCTCAATAGAGTTGGACACTCCATATTTTTCTTCAAGCTTGGTCCATAATTCATGAGTATCCCGGAGAGGCATGATTGACTCAAACACAACTACACTCACAAACTTGCAAAACTCGTTAGATGCTAGAGCATCTAGATATAAGTTTTTCTCATCCTCTAAAGTCGTACTTGCGTAGTCCTTTGGAGGAGAAAAACCTATATCTAAGATACGCTCAATATTGGGGTCCAAGACCCGTAAGTGACTAAGCATATGAGTTTTCCAAACATTGAAATTTGTGCCATTAAATCTAAACAAGGAATTGTGCACTAAATCCCTAGACGACATCTTTACTCTCTAGGCGGTAAAGCCAAACAAGAGAGACGAGGCTCTGATACCAATTGAAAGAACAACTATGCCCGAGATGTCGCCTAGAGGGGGGGGGGGTGAATAGGCGATTAAAACTTTTTCTATTTAGGGGCTTGATAATTGCGGAATAAAACTAGGTGTTTAAATTAACAAGCCAACAACCTAAAATTCTAGGTTTACCTAAGTGCACCAACAACCTATGCTAAACAAGGCAAGTAACAAGATGATAGCAAGATATAGACTTCAAGCACGATGGCTATCACAATGTAAATTTGCATAAGTAAAAGCTCGGGTATAGAAATAACCGAGTCACGCGGAGACGAAGATTTATTCCCGAGTTCCTCCTTGTTAAGGGAGTACGTCTCGTTGGAGGGGTGTGAGCTCGCCACAAAAGGCCTACTCAAGATGCCACAAAGGCCTCACCCTATTCTCCGATGAACCTCACCCAAGGGATTGGTTCACCTTCCACTATCGGAATCCTTTGGGGCGGATTCCGGAGCCCTTTACAACTTCTCTTGGGGCACACACCCACAACTCAATTGGGGGCTCCCAAACTCGTGCCGAAGCTCCACAAGCCGAAGTCTTCGCGGCACCTCCAAACCGTCTAGGGTACACAATGCACCCAAGAGGCACAAAGCTCTTGGGAACACAATGCACCCAAGAGTAACAAGCTTCCAACCTTCAATCCCACGAATCACCGTGGGGAGCACAACCCGATGCAACAAATGCAAAAGGGGAAGATCACACCAAGTGGTCAAATTCTTCTCCCCAAAATCCAACCGAAGCAACTAATGCTACGGAGGGATTTAGGAGGAAGAACGGAGGAGAAACACCAAGAACTCCAAAATCTAGATCCCACGAGTTCCCCTCACTTAGAGGAGATTTTGATTGGTGGAGAGATGGATCTAGATCTCCTCTCTTGTTTCCCTAAATTTGGGCAAGAATCATCGGAGGGATTAGAGGAAATCGAGCTCTCAAAATGTTGGCAATGGAGGAGAGAGAGCAAGGGATGAGATCTACTCTGAAAATGGGGAAGAAAACCCTTTTATAGGTGGCTCCAAAAAGGAGCCGTTGGAGCTCAAAAAGTTGGACAAAGAAGGGAAAAAACGTTCCCAGGCGACCCGGCCTGGGGCCGGCCGGCAGCCGGCCAGGCCGGCCTGGAAGCAGTGATTGAACAGCGAAGAAAAAGGAACTGGGCAGGGCAGCCGGCCTGCCCCCGGCCTTGGGCCGGCCTGGCAGTGCAGCTGGGCCGGCGGGCAGCCCGAGCCGGCCGGCCTGCCCCCAGCCTGGGCCGGCCAGGCAGAGGCAGCTGGGCCGGCAGCCCACCCGAGCCGCCCGGCCTTGGGCCGGCCTCGGCCCGGCCAGGCCGGCTTCCCTTTTTTTTTCGTTTCTCCCTTTTTTTTAATATCTGTTTTGGAAAAAATGCTCCGAGATTAAAACCGCAATATCTTTCGCATACGAACTCCGTTTTCGATAAACTTGGACTCGTTGGAATCGTCACAACGAGCACAACAAGAATATGCAGAGAAACATCATAGTCCAAGAATATAATATAAAGATAAATGGGTAAAGCTAAAAGCTCCCATTTGCAAACCGGAAATGCAATAACTTTCACCCACGAACTCCGTTTTCGATAATCTTGGACTCGTTGGAATCGTCACAACAAGCACAACAAGATTATGCATAGAAACATCATAGTCCAAGAAAATACAGTTTATGCCAACAACAAATACGACGAACACATTGTGGATAAACTTAAAACAAAAATTAACAAGCGACATGAAATTTAACAAACGAATTTAAACTTAAATGGCCCACGCCTGCCGGGCGGTGAAGGAGGAGCGGCGCTCGCCCACCGTGTCGGGTAGGCGGATGCGGCTACATCGTCTTCTATGATCAGCTCGAGCCACGAGGTGGCCTGGTGGTCCGCAACTTTGAAGGTGAAGGAGGAGCCTGTAGAGGTGGTGACATCTGGCTTGCACTGTCATCGCTCCTACGGGATGAGGTGCATGATGGCGCCTTCCCCGGCCTGGGCTAGGTTCCGATGGCCTCGGTTAGCGAGATCGATCGAGAATGAGAATGAATTCCCCGGCTTCTTGGAGACCATCTTGGTATCGGCCTCCTCCGGCGGTGCCTCCCACCTCGCGTGCGCATTGGGGCGACGCCTCCTCTGCATGTGTTACCTCCTACTCCACCCTCGTCTACCTCCACCACGATGACGGTGATGAGAGCGTCGACTGGGAGAAGTTCGTGGACGAGGAGTAGAGCTAGGGTTAGGTTTAAGGACGCCGGAGCGGCCAATTTTGTTTAAATTTTATTCAATTTTTTAAAATATAACTAAGTTTTAATGAAATTTTATCCTTTTTATTCACAATATTTTTTTAGAGTGGCAGCACCCCGGAATTGGTCGGACAAGTGCCCGATGCCACGCAAAGCGGACACATTTTGGTGTGTGTGCCGGGTAAATTTCCGGAGGTGCCACCGTGCCGGTGAAGATGCTCTAACTTAACTAAAAGACTAAAACTGAAAGCATAGCATGATGGCAGGATACAAGTAGTGGTATCTGACATGGCTGGAACAAATGAAGCACCGACATGCGCGAAGTAGGCGGTCTATATATACCCCGTCTCCGCCAAGTTCTCATGCACTATCATCCCATTTCATCTCTAGCTCCCGTGATAGAACGTAGTACGAGCAGCAGGTTTTTAGGTTGTCTAACTGAGGATTGCACTCAATGAATTCGGAAGAAATTTTGAGTATCACCCGTAGAAACTAGGACCAAATTTTGCCAAAGGTACCTTCTTGAATAGACTATTGAGTAGGAATACCAATGGGCAATCCACGCGAACGGTACCTGACTTTGCTTTTCTGGTGCACGGCTGACACCGAACAGCTAGCTAGCTACTACTATGTGATTGACCGAATTGTGCCCGCACCTTTAACAACGGTGTCCCGATTTTATGGCGATGAAAGAAACGTGCAAATCCAGCTCCGTATCTTTCAGTCCATTCAAATTAAATCCGGCATGCCCCTTGCTTTATTTCAATGTCTAAAACTGAAGAAAATTTGAAATCTTGAATGAATAGTTGCTACGAGTACTAGTAGAATACAGTCGGATTATGATTTCGCCGTTCTACTAGCTTAATGTGTGGGAAAGAGTGTCCTCAAGTACTCCTAGTCAAGTAGTATCCCTGCCGCTGCCGTGAGAGCGAAGACATGCCATATTAACTCAGCACAAATTTCATAGCCATTAATACCAAAAGTGGACGACATATATACGTCCAACGGGTCGGAGGCAACATCTGCAAGTACATGGTTCCCGGTTCACCATCCAATCAATCAACCATCTACACATGTCCTGCATGTTCTATGGACTGTGTCCATGGTCTCTCCACGCCGACCACTCCGTAGACGAAAGTTCAAAAGGCTGGTACCTTTGGCTTATCTTCCACTGACCACAAGGTTCCAAGAGACCAAGAGGGTGCAGTCTTGAACTTCCTTGTTCTGGTATGGGATCTCGTCCACTTTCAAAAAGACTTCAGGGTGCAGACTAGCCATAGACCTACATTTTTTCGCCCTATTAATAATCTCATATAATCTGTGGCCTAGGACATTGGTCCACCCAAAGTAAAACTGCAGGCCTGTAGTTGTACTCGCAGTCATAGTGTCATACCAGAGTATTCGGGACCCCTCCCGCTGGGTGCTGCAGGCCAAGCAAAGATGAATGATTGATGGAGTACAGTCTACATTAATCCTTGAATTCATAGGCAAAGAGTGTGCATCCTGCAGGACGGGCTCGTGGTTGCCTGTGTTGTGCTTCACAAAATGCTCAATTTGTCGAATCAGCAATCTCAGCGTTAATTGCTGCCATATCAGCAAATCCAGGTGGAAACAAAGCGTGAGGTAAGTCCGGGGTGCTGAATTAGAGCACCTCCACCGGCACCTTTGGAAATTTTGTCTGGATTTTGTAAGTTTTAGGTGCTGGACACTTGTTCAACTAATCCCGAGGAGCCGCCCACACCGACACCCCCAAATGGCCAGCCCATTTACATTTTGATCATTTTTGATAATTTGTAAAAAATACAGTTTATGCCAACAACAAATACGCCGAACACATCGTAGATAAACTTAAACGAAATTTAACAAGCGACATTTAAACTTAAACAAAATTTAAACTAAACCCTATATAGCGGCGCTTCCGACTCCGATTTGAGGGACATGGAAGCTGTTGGTTCGCCGCCCACGCTGGTCCCCGTCGTCGGAAGTGTCATCGGAGGTGCCGACCACGACGGTCGTCTGGCACCGGGTTGTTGTGGTGCAGGTGGTGCTGCATCTCCTGGACCGTCATCAGAGGTGGAGGCATGTCGGGGGAGCTGGACGACAGAGGATATGCCGTATGTGGCGGCGCACGGGATGAGGTGGCCTGCTCAGGGTGCCGCACGGGGAAGAGCTTCTCGTCGCGCCGCATCTCACGGCGACACGCCTTGCCCAGCTGCTGCTCCTCGTTCAGGAGGTGACATTGCTCGAGCTGCTCACGGTGTTGCTCGCCGCGGCACTTGTTGCGGTGACGCGCTGCGCACGGTGCACGGATAGTGCACCGCGGCGAAGGCGACGGTCACCCGTTCCGTCGGGTCCTCGCGGCTCACCTGGCCAGACATAATTTAGACGCCCCCTCTGGTAGATATGCTCTAACCTTCGCAATTTTAACATCTCTTTCTCCTAACTATGTTTAATGCTAATGACCTGGTGCATCCAACCCGGTGCACCACTGGTTCGGTAGCATATACCTTTTCAGGCTTATCCTGTCGCGCTGCAAAAGTAAAGCTGGCTGATCGGCTGCAAGACTGGAACTTTGGGTTGGAGTTTTGGAGGGCACTGCGCCACGGATGGCCTGTCTTTAAAATGCCTCCTTGGGGAGCCGCATAGAGGAGGAGCGAAGAGAGGAGGGAGAAGAAAGGAGGAGAACGGAGGAGGGAGAAGAAACAAAGGAGGAGACGCGGAGAAGAAGAGGAACGCCGCCATGAGCAACCTTGAGCAGCGACGCGCGCGCGGGTGCCAGGGAGGAGGAGGAGGCGACGCGGGGGCAGAGGCTGGGTTCAAGAACGCCAACGACCGTGAGTTATATTTCCAGATCCTGCATTCTGTATTGTTCGGTTTGAAAGATTGCTAACTCAATCACTGTTCTTTTCTAGCCATCGACGGGGAGGCCAGTCAGTCCGCCAGTGTCACGGGGACGTTCAACAAGGAGAAGGCCGTGAAGTATGCGGATGTGAAGGAGGCTCTGACCAACGCATCGTCGCTGCTTAGGGTGCTGTATCTCGCTTCCATCACCTACTTCACCGGGCTGCTCGTGCAGAGGTATGTATGTGATAATGGTCTGGTTCTACCGTTCGGAAGAAAATTTGTCTTGCGAGAATCGTGATTAGGTAGGTGAAAGGAGTGATCTTTGGTCCTTGCCAGAGTACGTGCGCTATAGATCCAATTGCTCTACGCCAACTCTTCGATCTTCACTGGTAGATTAGATTAAAAAACGTGCGCGACCTCCGTCGCAGACATGGTCGTCCTGGTAGAGTGGTCGCCGGCGTGGCCGTGCGAGTTCACCAATTTTTTTTTACATGGTTTGGACCTCAATGTAGGATGATGTACTAGTTCAACGGGCTGTCGGGCATGGGCTACCCAGGGGGTCTGTGCAAAATTTTGATTGTTCTCTTCAGATCTGGCCCAATTAGCCTGTTTTTCTCTATCGATGCTTGCACGTGTTTGGTTCAACGATTAGTGAATCGATTCCGTTTTTCTTTTGACTTGGTGAATCGATTCCGTTAATCACATTTGATTGGCGTGGCTAGTAAACAAATCACGTTACCAGTCGTCAATCCCCTTCCCCGCTTGAGGTGCTTCTTCTTCTTCGGATCTCCATGCCCGTCGTTCTCCTCTGCCGGCGTTCTCTCCTCAGTCCTCAGTCCGTATGCACCTCTTCCGTCTCAGATTTCTGCCGGGTGCTTGATTCTGTGTTCAGAGCATGTTCTGTAACCCCTGTTCCATCTAACAAATTAGTTTTTGTTTTTGTTTTGCAAAGGACTGAGCTTACATGTTGTTTATATCTAACCCTTGTTCCATCTAACCCCTGTTTCCATCTGACTGCACGCAGGCACATCATTCCTAAGCCGGAACGTTTTGCCTCCCCACGGTTGTACCATTATATGACCGTGGAGATGGTCTTAGCGTTCGTCTGTGTCAGCTTTCTTCAGTTTGGGATCGTTCTTCACGACTTCATCATCACCTCTCGCCCAAAGATCGCACCTTCCTTTGATTGGATAGCGCCCATTGGACTTTGGGTTTTTTCCGTAACTTGGATGATAACCTACACCATGCACATTCCATTGGTGTACCAGCATGGCTATGAATGGGCGGTTACTGGGATTTTCAGCATCCTCAATTTCCTGGTAGCTGTTTCTTTGAAGGTACGAAAGGACCGAGTATTATTTTCAAGTCACTATTGTGTTTGTCGTATTAAATTACTTAGCATAACAACTGTTCAATTTTTTTTTCAGTTTCTGGTCAAGCGCAAGAATCTGATTGTGGTTTTCAGAGCTTGACCGCAATGAATGAAGTTATCCGCCCTTATAGGTGTTCAATCATGATGCAATGATGCTACCATGTATCTTTTTTATTTCAAGGAGTAGACTAGATTGTTGTTCTTTGGTTTGAGAGAGGATCACTGTCAACATCTTGCTTTAATTAGGGTGCTAGATTTAATCGTTTGGTGACAGGTTGCTCTGATCACAACAATTGAATATTTACTGGTTCTAGTTGTTATCACTTGTGATGAATTAATTGATGTTGGTTCTTCTGTTAGTAGATTTACAGCTTGATTCATTTACGCCAAGTTGCTGGTCCGTGTGTGGTCTGGTTCAGATTACTAGAGTATTGGCCAGAATACATGTTTTTAGGTTGTTTGTGTCAAGCAAATTTCAAATTTTGAAAAAAAAGGGAGAAGCAATCGATAATTGAGGTAGACTAGTAATATTGCACGCGAGCAATGCATACACCAAAAATTAGTCTGGTTTTAATATTTTCGGCAAGCTATCCGTGTGCACGGCTACGGCGTTGCTGTGCGACGGGAATACAATTAAAATATCTTCCCTTCTCTACATAATTTGCAAGCTAACTAGTCAGGTCCGGGCGCGGCGTCATGCCGCGCGGTGCTGGTCAGACTCACTATGGTAGTAGACCTAGGTCTGAAGATAAATCTTATATGTAAGTCCAATACCACAATGTAGCAAGTAAAATCCTTGTCGATATCATTGTAACTTTGCCGAAAGGGCATGCCATCAATGAGCGTCTTCTTTGCTCATGCAAAGTCGATTGTTAATAAAGAATCTGAACTGAAATCCCGTAAACAAAACTAAATTCATACAGAAAAATAGTGCGTGGTACAACATCTGCTATACCCAGTTATCTATAACACTGATAGTCAAAAGAGCAGCATAAAACTTCTCACTCAAACTCTTCACGGAATCATGCATAGCGCCATGTCTTAAGTTCGAGCAAGCAGGCTCAAACCTGGGTGGGCGAGGATGCAACAACCTGTCCATAGTTCCATACCATCATGGCAATGCCTAGGTTCACTCCCTTAAGTTTTGTAAGGACCTTTGGTCGTGGTAATGGACCATGTTGCGGAGAAGAATCATTTAGCATTCCCGCCAATTAATACCTAGGTTCACTCTCTTAAGTTTGTAAGGAACTTTGGTCATGGTAATTGACCATGTTGCGGCGAAGAATCATTTAGCACTGCCGCCAATTAATGCTAACTTCCCATCGAAGATTTTTCTGTTTCAGTTTCTTGATCCCCATCATTTCTAATTCTTGAGCGATCTCCAGATGGTTGGCTATGATTTGGGGTAGCACCAGCGGATATAAGTATAGCATCCTGGGACTTCTCACAAGTAAACCAAAAAGAGTATATTTTGTGCAACCATTAGTCCGGAAAAATCAAATTTATGAATATATACCAGATGGTCCTTCCACCCTTCACCATCGCTCCTAAAAAAAAAAATTGAGTTAGCCAACTATAGTAAGCTTGCTAATCACCGCAGTGGAATTCAAGTTTGAGACCTGTTACACAACCGCAAAATATCTTAAAATTGCGGTAATACATGTCTCTACAAAATCCTACAAACTGAGCTTTATGATGAGCAATGCATTATGTAATTCATTCAGCACCACGATTGGCATAGCCATGCAAACGTTCCAACTCAACCATACAGTTTTGAGCAGTAACAGTTAAGTTGCAACCTAATAATTCAAGGAATAAATTTTTTTTTTGTCCTGTGTTTATATTGGGGATATCTAACCACCTATGCTAGGACTGGAAACATATGAAACGAAAGACTTAGAAGGAAGTAGCATGGCTATATTAATTTGAATTGGTTATGCAATAAAATTTCATAAGAATACATCACTACTCAACACAGTAATCTAAATCATACAGTGTGTGACAGCTAAACGCTACTCCGTCCCCTCCATTTAAAATTGTATAAGGTCTTTAAATTTTACAATCTTCTTTGAGAATTTGAAACTTGCATGTAGAACTGGTGACTCTTCTCTCTTTCGTACTCATTTATTTCTTTTCATCGTTTATGTCTAACCAAAGATAGTAATTATTCTCTCATACTACTTTCATCATTTCTCTCTACAATTAGTGGCGTCTTTAGCTCTTGTATTTGACAAAAATAGGCATTACAAAATGAGACGGAGGGACCATCACAGTTGCCACTCCTTCACTAAATACTCCCATTACTCTCTAATCAGTAACGCTGACCCATTGTAAAAAAAAATACGATATGCATTTTCTAAAAGATGAAGGGAACAAAGCACTTGCTTCCATCCAAACACCTCAACAATCCAAGATTCTTATTTTAAGCTAGTAATGTTACTAACATCTAGCCAGTGTCTCTTTTATTTGTAGAGTGTAACATAAAAGCTGGCAGTTGCAAACTAAGGCCCGGTCAAACTGCCAATAATATGTACAAAAGGAGATGGATATACTAATAAATTCATGCGAAACTAAGACAATTATTGAGAAAATCTCAACCCACTATCCGTTTTTTGTCTAATAACGAAAAATATGCAAGTAAGAGAAAATTGCTGGAACTGTTATATACCGCCTGATGCATCATAACTTAGTGTAACCATAGTGAAATATACAGTGCAACCTTCTAACACCACATAAACATGAGTTTCAATCACAGCCCGAGAGCCAATTGCTTGCATTCATGTTGTGTAGTATTCACAAGTTGAACCTAACATATCATTAGAACAATACATAATTAAATAACATTTGAGAAAGACTTTAGGAATATACCTGTTCGTACTTCATGCGCCAAACTCCACCTTCTATAGGCTTAGTTACCCCTTACCGCTTCACCTGCTCAGATTCATGCTTTTATTGAGCAGAGAACTGCATATGGCAGCCCATAGTAAGAGAAGAAAAAAGCTCTTGTTTTGTATACACAGATGAGAACCAAGCATGCCTCTTTCCATGCTCCAGCCCAAGGTAAGTTGCTCCAAGAATGCTGCTTGAAAACAGGAGGCCTGCTTATGCTTCTGGAGGTGAATTCAAGAACACAACACTGGAACATGGCTACAACCTGTAGATTCCAAGAAAATGGTCTTTTGGCCCCATTCAATGCTGTAAGTACCTGTCGAATGCTCTGAAAGTACATAAATTTACGCTTCCGGATTCTTTTAGATAAACATGAAAATCTGGGCACAAAATGGAAGTAGAGAAGAATAATTCACAAAAATGCATTATGAGTCAACAGTAAAAAATATGGGAAATAGACAGAATTATCATGTAATGAAACACACATACTCTATGTAGTAAAGTATCCATGCAATGCCATTGTAGTCAAGTACTGAAGCCTGATGTGAGCTACTAAACTAACTTGATAACAAAATCGTTCTATAGGTTTTAATGATGCCTGTAGGATAAGTATTAGTTTACTAATCTTGTCCAAGAAATAAGTTGGTCTTGCGTATCACTAAGAAGACATTCATCATAACCTCATGCTGCACTATTTAGTAGAGGTTGGCAAGCAACCCTATTATTAGCCAATTGTGCGTGCCACAACATCTTGAACATCTCCAGGTCGCAATTTGTGTAACCTATGTACAATGAGATGAAATTGCCTATTACAGACATGATGCATAAAAAAAAATTGAAGTACCAAAGCCACCTTGAGGCTTGAGCCCATGCTACTCACCTTCTTACAATCAGCGGATGAAAATAATTAGCAGGCAAAATACATAAAGCCCTCAAAGTAAAAATAATTACCCAACCAAGAAAAATCCAACACGGCGATCACCTACAAGTAACAAACCTAAACCAAGTGAGCAAATTAACATGGAAACTGGAATATGGGTGAGTTTTGTACATAGTAAGCAAATATTTTGAGAGCATTACCTTCTCTTGATCCTATGAATAAGTGAACGTAATATCCGAATTTTGAAACCAAACACCTTGGAGGCTAAGTAACATAGAACAATGATTGGGCGGAATGCATTGCGGCAACCCTCTAACGAACTTCGATTCCCGATTGAATTTTCTCTACACACCTACATGTTTTATCCAGTTGCTGGTTGAAGATGGTAAAACTTTAAGAGTAGGGCAGTGGCAGTTCAGTAATGAAAACGGTAGATAATCCTACTTACTATGCTAATGCTGAGATTTGTTGCAGCTTTTAGAAGGAGGGAACTTGGCTGGTAGCCTCAAGAAAAGAGCAATCAGTAGACTATTATAAGGAGGACACATAAACATGCTAATATCCCATCACTGACATTATTCTATGCTGCAACCTACAATGTAGCTCTAAATATTTCATTTTGAATCTGCAATGGCTTGCATGTAGAATCATAAATCTGAACTGAGTCTTGCCCAAAGATCTACCTTAAAATTCATGATCCTATACAAAACGAATGAGACACTCACATTTTGACAGCCTCATACTCTTATACATGGGAAGAAGGATATTACATTTTGACACATTCAGTTCCCTTGTAGAGCATGGAACAATTTTATAGACTCTAAATCATGCACTCCAATTAGTACGTGTCTTCCCTCCAATCAGTTCACTGTATCAAGGTACATTAACATCATGCATACATTATAGCTTTGTAATGTGCTAGGACAGTACCTTTGAGGGGGAATTTAGGTTTATGGCAAACAGGATCAGGCAAAATAAAAATAAGCGAATAAGTTCTATCCTCCTTTCCTATTCATGGATTAAGATAACAACAATTAAGCCTCCTATTTCACCCATCAAGTTCAATAATTTGTTCTCTCTAAAAAAAAGGAAAAAGTGAAGCGGTGCTTGTGCTCTATGCCATGTCTGGAACACAACAATAAGATTAACCATAGCACACCACATAGATAGGTAAACATATGGAGAAAATTGAGAGATCGAAATCATGATTAAAAAGGAGAGAGATGAGAAGAATAAAGAGGGGCAGTGAGAGGGAGGGAAAGCATGAGCGGAGAGCAAAAAAAAAAAAAAAAAAAAAATCCTCAGCAGCTCACCTGGTCGTCCATGTTTGCTAGCCTTGTCGTCCTGGAACTTTTTTCTCAAAAATTCCTGCAGCCACCGGGGAACCTTGACCAAGAGAAGGACATGGCCCATACGTGCAACTCGAACCGTCCATCGACGTGTTCTCCGCCCTGCAACACAAGAAGCCGTTGGTCTGCGGCTCCTCCTTGGAGTCCATCTTCCTGCCGTCGGCCTGGCGAGTTTGGCCTTGGCGTAGAGAGGCGGCTCAACTGAGTTACTGAGAGGAAGGGAGACGCGTCGTGTACCTGAGAGAGAGGAGACGATGAGAAGCAGCATACCCGCCGGTCCGCCGGAGCGACCGGCTGCGGACCCCCGGAACGACCACGACAGCGCCCGCGGCCCCGGCGTGGTGACCTGCTCCTCGGCCCACCGCTAGCAGTAGAAGAAACATCACTGCCAACAGAGAACAGCGCATTCGCCGGCGTGCCCGTCGATCCACTCCGAGGATCTCCCCTTCCCGCCGAAGAGCCACTGCTAGCGGCGCTAGTGGCAGCCCCGCCGCAGGGGAAGCAGAGGAGGAAGGTCGGACTGCGGCGGCGCGGCTGCGGCTGCGGTCGACGCCGGCTAACCGGGGTGCTGGCCACCGGCGCGGGCACTTGCAACTGGTCTTCTAGATAGAGAGATATGCGCACGCGGCCACGGCTTTTCCTCCGATTCGCGACGCCCACCGCAATGCTCGTCTGCGAGATAGGCCTCTCGGAAGAGGAGCGCTGGCCTCGACGGGGGCCACGCGCCGAGAACAGAGGAAATCCAAGCGGTGCGGCAGGCAGGAGACCAAATCCTGCACGCTATAGCTGGCCAAACGGGCCGGCCCGAGGCACGGGTCAAAAGGCACGGCACGGGCACGGCCCGACACGGGACTAAACGGGCCGTGCCGCGGCATGGGCCTGGTAGTGCCCGTGCCCAGCTCGATATCGCGGCCCGTGGGTCGGCTTGGCACGACATGGTAGAAACATGCCTGCACGCGGCACGACACGGCCCACGACGGCACGCCGGCCCGTTTGAGGCACGCTTCGGTGCGGGGCGCGCAACGGTCGGGAGCAGGCACGACAGAGGCACGTCGTGCCGGAGCGGGCACGCGCCGCCTTGTCGGGCCGTTGTCGGGCCGGTCGGCACGGCACGCCGGCACGTGTCAGGCACGCAACGCCTGCACGGTAGGCACGGCCCGAGAAGGGCACGCCGGCCCAGTAAAGGCACTGTTGGCCTGTTTTATACGAATTTTTCAAATTTTGAACTTCTAACAGCTCTATTTTTTACTATAAAATGTGCCTCTCACCCCCTACATTCTGCACACTCAACCCACACCTCTCATCATACATTCCCACACTTCTCATCCATGGAGCCTCCCCCCTCCTTTCAACCAAAACCCCGAGGGGTTTATCCCCGAGCCGATGATCAACTTTGTAGCTGATGAATTAGGTATCCGTGTCGAAGACTACATGAACTACTCAACCCCAATTCCGCCCTATACTCAGCCCCAATTCCATCCTAGCCAAGAAACCAATTCATCCAATGTTCATTCTAGTAGTCACGGCTCCACTTCCTCTTCCTCTACCGGCTCAAAGAGGCGGCGAACCTCGTGGGTGTGGGTGGAGGGCCATTTCGAGTACCGTGAAGTAGTTTTCCCTCGTTTAACGAACAGAGGTTTATCGAACCAGTAGGACCTTGAAATCAACAACAAAGTGAATGTTGAAAATCTCTGGCACTTAATCTTCAAAAGACGTGGACCTGCACACACTCAACCAAATACTTTGCCCCCAACGACGGAAAGGTTGTTAATCTTTCCGGCTCGCAGAAAATAAAGCGGTTAATTGTATAGTGAAATAGATGAAATATGAAAAGTGACAAGTAGGGTAATGATGATGAAAAGTGATGAATAAAGATTGCAATTAATGTAAAAAGATGGACCCGGGACCATGGGTTCACTAGTGGAGTCTTTCAAGTAAATAGAACGATCATATGATGGGTAAACAAATTACAGCTGGGCAATTGACAAGATTATAACACAAACTTAATTTAGCTATGACAAAGTGAACAAGATAATATTTATGGAGGCATCACGACAATGAACAAAGACCGTTGAGTCCAACTGCATCTTTGTCTAAAAAGTTCACCGTGGGATCGCTATCCAGCCTGTCACCCATCGGTATTAAGTTGCAAGCAACAGACATTTGTATTTAGTAAAGTGCATAAAGTAAACAATACTAATATCAAGAGAGGGGCCGAGGGGGTGCCCACAGGGTAGGGGCGGGTCCCACCCGCGGGTGGGCCCTAGGCCGCGGCAGGGGGCCGCCCCTGGCCTGTGGGTGGCCCCCCAGGATGCCCTTTGGTCTCCTGGTGCCTTCCGTCGAGTAAAAATTCTCCGTAAATTTTCGTCCAGTTCCGAGAATATTTCTAGAAGTAAATTTTCTGAAATACAAAAAAGCAAAAACAGGGAACTGGCACTGGGCATCTTGTCAATAGGTTAGTCCAACAAAATGCATAAAAATGATGTGATATGATAATAAAAACATGTGACAATATCACAAAATTAGCATGGATCACTCAAAAATTATAGATACGTTTGACACGTATCAGCATCCCCAAGCTTAACTCCTGCTCGTCCTCGAGTAGGTAAGTGATAACAAAATATTTTTTGATGAGACATGCAACCAACATAATCTTGATCAAGATAGTAATGCAAAGTACATGATGTGAATAAGGTGATCCAAAACAATTGTCTATAGTTGACATTAAGCAAACAATAATTAACAAATGCTAGCTAACAAATGCTAGAAACTTTTCATGAATAAGTGTGTTGGAGACATGGAACCATACATAAGGTTTAGAAATAAGAATTGCAAATTATGTCTCCAATGTAAAGTATCAATCATTATTCAAAGCATCTAATTAGTCATTCATGGAAATAGCCAAGCTCAAGTCAAGTATCCTAATCCATCTACTTCACAAATCAACTGTTTCGAAGTCTACTCAACTTGTGCAAGTAAGAAGTGGCTTTGGCACCATGATGTTATGGCAAAGAGAACAATAATGGAGGTTTGGAAGGTCAAAAAGAAAGGATCAACAGTGGAGAAGGTAACCACAACACTCTATATTACAAATGAATCATCACACTTTTTGGTACTCATAACTCATAAGACTAATATATGATGTATAAAAAGAAGAAATGCATGATCGAGCGTAGTGTGGAAAAAATGTAGAACATGTGGCAAGCCACGCTGCACACTAACTCAGTGATCAAGCAAACTATATGGTACTGAAGAACAACATCAAGTCATGTAATGTAATGATGGATGTTGCATGGCAATGTATCTCGGAACGGCTATGGAAATGCCGTGATAGGTAGGTATGGTGGTTGTTTTGAGGGAGATAGTTGTCTTATGTGTAGGAGAACAGGATGAAGTTCTCCCACGGAGTTGGATGTACTCGCGAAGTATGCACAAATCTCAATGTGAGAGAGGGAAATGTGAAGCACCGAAGAGGCTAGCAAATTATGAAAGTGGAAGTGCCAAAAACCAAAACTCACAATGCATTTCGTATATTGCAAACAACTAGCAGTTTCAATGTTCCACAAATGGTTAGAGACACCCCGAGAGGGAATATGGCGGCGACACAAGTGCCCCGTTGGCTTCCCCGACTGTTGCAGTAACTACCCACTAGGAACTTATTTTCAACTTAGTAGAATTCATGACACATTAGCATTGTTGACTTAGGTTGTTTAGTTCAGAAAAGTACGGCTCCACGCTTTACTAGCACATCTCCACTAATCAGCTCTAACACCATTAACCAACACATTTTAACCATTAGTTATTTTAATATCTCAAAACAATTGAAGAGTATCAAATTATCCACATAGTGATCTACAAGACTATGCAGTTTTTTTTCTACTTCATACCACTACCATATGCATAACATTTCACCATTCTAACACATTAACCAAGCAACCAAAACAACTCTCTAACAAATATAGGTGAAGAAAAAGAGATTTTAACAACAACTACTAGCAGCTCTAAACAAGATAAAAGCTAAAAGCGAGATCTTACTAGCAAACAAACAGTAGCTAAGAATACTCAACAAAATATAAGTGAAGCGCAGGAGTATTCAAATGAAAAAGTGGAGCGTGTCTCTCTCCCTCACAAATAAAGCAAGGATCCAATAAGCATATGACCAGAAAAATAAAAAATAAAACTGAAAGTAAAAAGACGCTCCAAGCATAGCATATAATATGTAAAGTGATAAAAACTTAGTTCAACAAAGACGACCTTATGATAGTCGATGAAGAAGAGGGGATGCCTTGGGCATCCCCAACCTTTGACGCTTGATGGTTCTTCAAATTCAGAGGGGATGCCATGGGGGCATCCCCAAGCTTGAGCTCTGATCCTTCTTCAATTTCTTCATTATCCTCTTCTTTGTAACTTAAAAACTCCCTTCACACAAAACTTCTCATAAACTGATTAGAGGGTTAGTGCTCATAAATTAGAAATGCACAAGTGTTCAACTCAAGACAAATTACAAATAACTTTATTAGGCATTAGCTACAGTGTACTAAGTCTCAATGTGGCACTCTACCCCTAGACTATCACATATGATGATGGTAAAGAGACAAATGCAAAATAAAAACAGAATCTGTCAAAATCTGAACAGTCTGTAAAGATCGAATTGTTTGAGGCACTTATGTAGATCAAATCAGAAAAGTCAAAACTAACAAAAGAAAGATAAAAGTATCAGTATTGCTGTCTAAAAATTTCATAAAAATATAAAATTCAGACGATTTTTATATTTTCGAACAGTGAAGGACAAAATTCTGTTTCTGGACAGCAAAACAACACCTCGCACTTTCAATGCATTAGAGGCTAAACTTGGCACAAAGACCAAAAGAAAAAGATACAATGAAGTTGATACAGGGGCAACAACTTCATGACTTAAGAAAAATAAAAATCAAACTGAAAGTAAAAGATGGGTTGCCTCCCAACAAGCGCTTTTCTTTAACGCCTTTTAGCTAGGCGCAATGCCAAATATCAAGTTTTTTTGGAGGCCTTTGTAACATCAAGAGCATAGCTTGACCTTATGATTGATTCAAAAGGAAGCTTCTTTCTCTTTCTAGGGAAGTGTTCCATCCCTCTTCTAAGGGGAAACTGAAATATTATATTCCCCTCTTTCATATCAATAATCGCACCAACAGTTCTCAAAGACGGTCTCCCCAAAATAATAGGACAAGAAGCATTACACTCAATATCCATAAAAATAAAATCAACGGGAACATAGTTATTATTAACAACAATAAGGACCTCATCAAATCTACCCAAAGGTTTCTTTTTGGAAGAATCGGCAAGATGAACATTTAAATAGCATTTTCCAAAGGATTTAAATTAAGCATATCATAGAAACTTTTAGGCATAACAGAAACACTAGCACCAAGATCACACAAAGCATTACAATCAAAGTCATTTATTTTCATCTTAATAGTGGGTTCCCATCCATCTTCTAATTTTCTAGGGATAGAAGTTTCTAGATTAAGCTTTTCTTCCCTAGCCTTGATAAGAGCATCGGTAATATGTTTGGTGAAGGCAATATTTCATTTACTAGCATCCGGTGACTTAGAAAGTTCTTGTAGGAACTTTATGACTTCAGTAAGATTGCAATTATCGAAATAAATTTCATCATATTTAAATAGGCTAGGAGGATCCTCATTAGTAGTTTGGATAGTATAAACTTTAATAGTTTTCCTATTCATTTCAGCAATTCTAGCTTCTTCTTTCTCTCTAACCCACCTAGCTTTCAAACGAGCCATCATCCTTTCATTCTCATTAATTTGAATAGAAATAGCATTTAAAGATTCAGTAGGCTTGTCTTGAAGGAGTGGTTCTATTTTTTAAAATTTCAACATCATGAGCAAGATCTTCCACTTTAGAGACAAGTCTATCCAGTTTTTCAAGTTTCTCTTCGATAGTTTTATTGAAAGCATTTTGAGATGAGATAGATTCTTTTAAAACATTCTCAAGATCAGAGAACATATTATTATTAGGATTATAAGAATTACCATGGGAATTACCATATGAGTTGCCATTATTGAGAGGATAAGGCTTATAGTTGTTACTACCAAAATTATTTCGATAAGCATTATTATTGAAGTTACTTCTATTAAGAAAATTAACATCTACTTGATCCTTTTCTTGAGCAATTAGTGAAGCAAGTGGGACATTATTAGGATCAATAGGGGACTGATTGGTAGCAAGCATAGACATAATCATATCAACTGTAATAGCCCCAGCTTGGTACTGTAAAATTTGAACCAAATTTTCACTTTTTCTTTCTATCATTTCATCAAGGCATCCATAATTAATTTGCTTAACACGAAATAATGCAATGTCAACAATTAAATAATCAAGGATGGTAAATGTTGTTCGATAAACAAAACTCAACTTGAACTTTCATATTTGTCCAGGAAGTTCCAATAGTTTCAAAATATGAATGTTGCAAGGGAAATTCAACTTTCAAATTTAATAAATTAACAAGGACCCCAAAATGCCTCTGAGCATTTCTGAAATAAGTTACACATAAAAGGTTTTCCAAATGGGCTGAATTTTTTATGACAGCTTCTTATTGTGATAGACTTACTATGTAAATTTTTCCAGAATTTTTTAAAATGTTTAAGTGCCTCAATTTAAATCCCTAACAGGCTGCTGGACCAACTTGTAATAATCTTTAATGAAGCCAGGGGTCAAGCGCAAAATCTTCATCTTCTTCCTCCTGTAGCTCGCCCTGTAGCGACCGAGCTACTCCCGCGCGTTCCTGCCGCACCAGCTCGCTGCCGTCGAGCTCCCTGGTGGATAAGAAGGCCGCCGCGACCCTGCTCTCTCTCTCCCCCGCTCATTTTTCTCCGTTTCCCGAAACCCTAACCCTAGGAGACATGGCCGTGACGTAGCCGAGCTCGCCGTCGCATCGCCGCCTCTAAGAGCACCGCAGAATAGATCGCTGTGGGGCAAACGCTCCGCCTCGTCACCCTCGTTTTCCTCGTCCAAGGAATCGTGAAGTGGAGCTCAGAATCATCGTCGTCGTCCTCATCTTCTTCCACTCCGATCACCGCCCGCCGAGCTGATTGTCACCGTCTCCGACCTCCTCCCTCACCGCCGCGAGCACCCACGCTATGAGGGTGAGCTCGCCGTCCTCCGGGACATCCTCTCCGCCCTTCTCTCTCCCTGGTTCGCCTGGTCGTCGTAGCTCGCCGTCGGCCTCCGCTGGGCGCCGACGCACCCGTCACTCCGGTGACCGATAGGTAGTGGCGCCACCCGTTCTCGAATCTCCGTCGAGGGGCGCGTCAATTGCGCCTAGTAGCCCGTCCTCACGCGCCCTGCACCGTCGAGTGCGTGCTCGACATTGCGCGCGGTCACCGCGCGCGCGCGCCGGCCGTGACTTCGTCCCGGGTCAAACCTTACCGTGGGCCGTCCAGCTGACGTGGATGCCTACATGGACCGTGACCCAACAGTCAGCCTCTGTGGCTAACACCGGCCCAGTGAAAAGCGCTTCGACCCAGTTTTTTGTTTTAAAACTTTAAACAGAAAATTCATTTAAACTTTGAAATTCAATATCTTTTGAACCACATTTCAGAAAATTGCAAACAATATACCAAAATTCTCAGAAAAAGAATATCTAGCTTTTAATACCCTTGCCATGATCAACTAAAATGATTAATTTGCCTTTATTTAATAAATACAAAAAGGGCAGATTTAAATTAATAATTGGGAAAATCATAACTTAATAAATAGTGATTCAAATTTTGCAAATGATATACCAAAATGATCAGCAACTCAAGGGCTATCTAGCTATGTTAAGTTAACAACATGACAACAACTTTTCCTTTGATGTCATTTTCGAAATGGTTAAAATGATTAAATTTGAATAACCGTTTAATTCGCCATTTCTTCATCGTTAATCGGAAAATTGCAAACGAGGTACCAAAATGATCAGGAGAACAATACCTATCTATTCATATCATTTCCATGCATCTAGACCTCATATTTTAGTACTGTACATTTTGGGTAATAACTTAATTCACTAAGTTAAGCATGGAATTTTAACCCGTTAATTGCGATATTTATTTTTGGGGTTCCATTTAACTTGTGGGTCAAGCCCAAGACCATTTCAGTGCATAATTTGACATCTCATCATGAGTGTGCATTGCACCTTTTTTATTCGTGTTAATTATTATTCTCCTGTTATTATTTGTGTTTCGGTAGATTCAGGAGTCGAGGTTCCACCACAATACCTCGACGATCCGCGCGACCAGCACTATCAGCATGGCAAGAGATAACCCAACCTTCTGTGCATATCTTATCCTATAGATTTACCAGTATTTTCCCCACCATAATATTGCATTCGATTCCAAGGTCCATTTTGGTCGATGGTTAGAGTATCCTATTAATTGCATTTGTTCCCTACACCATTATCTGTTTCCCTCCTATGTTCAATAAGAGTTATGTGTTGGCATGAGCAAATTATAACTGCTTTATTTAGATGCTTAGTCGAATGCTTAGTTGTTCGGTGGTTATTTCCATGATTTAGAAGTTGATGGAATGTTCGGACGAGGACTTGTGGTACTTAATTAAAGTGTTTAAAGGCTTGGATGAGTTACCATTGGGGTTGGTGGTGTTTTGCCTCATTCTTGCTGCCTAGGTGCAAGTGCTTTTAGCTGGAACCAAGAACCGAGCGTGCTTCCATCGGCGGGACATATGGAATCCTTAGTAACTAAATAACTTGTGAGGGGCTAGCCAAGGGTCCTCTAGTTTGAGCTTTCCATTTGCGTGTGAGTTGGATGGTGGAAAAAGGCTTGATGAGGACGGTGGTGTTTAGGATGTGGCCGCGGGGCAGGGTGTTGGAGGCACTGAACCTGTCCTTCCACACACTGATGATCCTTGGGTTAGCCTCATGCAAGGTAAAGGTTTAACTGCGCCCACTCTGCCGGCTTTCCCCGGAGGAGAGCTAAATAGGCGAGCCGGACGGTACCAATGGCTAAAAACAGTACACCCCTGCTGATGCATATAAAATGCATACATGAACTTTGCATTATAATTCTCATATTTCAATCATATTTGCATCATATAAGGGCTATATCATGATTTTATAATGATTTTGGGAATATTTCACAGTTTTACTATTTTTTGGAATTAACCCTGCACTGGCAGAAAACCCTATTTTCTATATTTTGATGTTTCAGGGACCCAAACGACGTCCAAATGACCTGAAAATTTACGAGCATTAGTTTTAGGAAGGAAGAAGACTTGGGAGCGAAGGAAGCAAATGAGCGGGGGCCTGAGGCCCAAAAGGGGTGGCCCACGCGGCCAGATTCCTTGGCCGCATGGGGCCCACCTTCTGGAGCCTCGTGGCTCCGTTGCCGTCGATCTTTTCGCCCACGACTCCGTCTTGACCTAAAACCGACTATAAAAATAGCCCCCCGACGTAGATCGCAAGGAGGCGGCCGAAAACAGAGAAACACCGAAACAGAGACCTGGACCTGCAGATCGGAGGGGGAAAACTCCGGCGGAGCGCTGCCGGCGTGGTCTCCATCTCCCCCAACAACGTCTCCACCGTCTCCATGATGAAAAGGGAGTAGTCCACCCCTGGACTATGGGTTTGTGGAAGTAACTTATGTATCTCTCCTCTCTCTTGAGCTTCACTAATTAGCACCGTATGAGCTGCCGAACATGATTACGGTCATCTATGTAATTCCTATGTGGTGGATCTCTCTATGAGTTAATATATGTTTGAAGATTGCAATTGTTTTGTTTCAGTTATGAAAGTAGATGCATATTATGTACCCCGTTCTTGTCTACTTGTTTTGATCAAGCTTGTTTATGAGAGCATGTGTGGGGGAACGTGTGCATTAGTTGGAGTAATGAGGGGGTGGCTAGTGCGGTGAAAGTGAGAGAAGTTCCGCGATCCACTTGTGTATTCCAACCTTACTTTGTTACCTCACTAGGGATAAACTAAAATACCATGCTACCAGAGATGTGGGTTGACCATTGCCACTTCTCATGACTAGATCTAGCATGTTCTTATTTTCACTTCATGTCATAAAGATTAAAGCTATGCTATGATTTATCTTAATACTAAGGTGTTATGATTTAGTTCGCATCTTAGTGGAGTATAAGAGAGATTAATAACCAAAAGATCTCTATGTTAGGACGTGATGCCCATATAATTAGTAACTTGTCATAAAACTTTGTGTTGCAATCTCATATGTCAATTCCTATGTTCCATTGTCCACCACAACATTAAAGAGAGAGTGCATTTGTGAAACCATGAACCCCGGTCCATTTTTAATCATAAGAAACAACTTTCCAACCACTTTTAAGCATTATCTACATTCAGCCATTTTAAAATCAGAAAATACAAAAACACTTTTACTTCTTGCATTAACATATAAAAACCCCAAAAATATCATCCATCATTATTTCCACCATCCTTGCATATTTATTTACCACCATTGCATATTTATTTATTGTTTTGCATTTGTTTTATTATCATTCTCACACCTTGTGCTTGACAATCACTTGGTGAGGTTGAGGGCACAAAACAATTTACTTTGTTGCAGGTTCTCAAGGGAAGGATAAGAAGATAAACTATTCAGTACTGATTCCTCGAGAGTTCGATATAAACCCTCGAGTGTTCCCTTGTGGGGAAAACCGTCTTTCCTATACTATACACTCTGCACTTGGAGTCTCAACCTAACCATTGTTTTTTAACGCAGGTAACTTCACCATGAACAACGTTTTCTGGCACCTTGCCATCAAGTGTTCTTTGGTGCTGTTGCTGAGTTAAAGGCCATCAAGACGTTTTTCTGGCGCCGTTGCCGGGGAGTCATTGCTGTAAAGATTTATCCAAGGAGTGTCTCACAACAAAGTCAACTTCATCACCAACTTGGGCTAACACCTAAGCTTGGGGAGATTGCACCTAAGTCAGCATCATCTTATCCATCTTTACCTGCAAATCATTTTATTTTGTTTTGTTTTTGTCTTGCATATCATCTTGTTATTTCGGTTTGCATATTTTATTTTCAGTTTTGCATTTTGTGTTGCATTTGTTAATTCGGTTTGCATTGTGTGGTGTCATTTTATTTTCAGCTTTGCAGCAAAAATAAAAAAAACACATAAAAATCTGCTACAATGGGTGAAAGAACTAAGTTGTGTGACTACACAAACACTCCAAATGATCATTTTATTGCTAGGCCCATTGCCACACCTGAGATAACAGCTGAGAGCTATGAAGTAAGTCCTAGTTTGTTGAACTTGATAACTAGGGAACAATTTGGCGGTAGTGCTATGGAGGATGCCTCTATGCATCTTCATGATTTTATTGAAATATGTGACATGCAAAAATTTTAAAATGTGGAAAGTGATATTCTAAAACTGAAATTATTTCCTTTCTCACTTAGAGGAAAAGCTAAAGAATGGTTGCATTCACTATCTACTGATAGTATTAATTCTTGGAGTGATCTAAAAGAAGCTTTCATTAAGAAATATTATCCTCCTGTTAAAATTTTGCAAAATAGAAATAATATCCTTTCTTTTAGGCAAAATGAAAAAATGAACATGTTGCTATGGCTTGGGATAGGATAAAACTTATGCTTAGAACTTGTCCTTCACATGGGGTTAATGAATGGACTATATTACACTCTTTTTATAATGGTTTGAACTATATGTCTAGAAATATTCTTGATTCAGCTGTTGGAGGAGCTTTTATGGGAAAAACTATAGTAGAAGCTAAGAACATCTTAGAAAGTATTTTGCAAAACTATAGTCAATGGAATACTGAAAGAGCACCTAATCCATCTAAGAAAGTAAACTCCATAGAATAAACAAATGATTTGTCATCTAAAATGGACACTATTCTTGCTTTTATTAATAAACAAAATATTGAAAATGTCCCTTTACAAGAACTAGTTGGTAATAATCCTGAGAATGTTGATGTTAACTTCATTAGAAACTATGGTAATAATGGGTATGGTAATAACAATTACAGTTCCTATAATAAACCCCCATATGTTCCTAACAACCGTCCTTATGTTCCATATCCTAATGCTAGTGATAATAAATGGAAGCCT
The DNA here is from genome assembly GCA_012064385.1 of Puccinellia tenuiflora. Taxonomy (NCBI): domain Eukaryota; kingdom Viridiplantae; phylum Streptophyta; class Magnoliopsida; order Poales; family Poaceae; genus Puccinellia; species Puccinellia tenuiflora. The sequence continues at coordinate 636,610 of QRDG01000427.1, read as the reverse complement.
ATGCCACCAAGTAATGATAATTATGAGGCTAATAAAATTCTTATGGAACAAGTTGCTAGTCATAATACCATGATACAAGAGTTGACTAAGTTTGTTGCTTCTATTAGCTCTGATATTAAAGGCTTACAACTCCAAACTTCAGAACTAGACAAAGCACTTTCAAAACTAGCTGATGATCAAGCCACTTTATTGAGTATGTCTACAGGGAAACCACAAGCACCACCTGTGGTTGGAATGAATTCTATTAATATTACATAAAATGCTCCTCTTACTTTGGAGGACACCCTTAATGAATTATTGAACTATCCTGAATATTTGCTGCCATTTATGTCTCAACTTGTTGGTTTAAAAGAAGAAGCTAATGAAACTGAATGTGATGAATCTCCTATGTTAATTGAGTTAGAGAAGAAGGTTGAAGAAGTTAAAATGCTTAATGAAGTCAAGGAACCACTACTCGACTTAGATAATTGTAGCTTGCATGAATTAATATCTATCTTACAAAAATTTGCAAGTGATCCTTCTATTAATGCCAACCAAGCAGGTTTTGGTTCTTATATTGCTAATCATGTGTTAAAAGAAAAGATTGCTAGATACAACCAAGAGGCTATGATACCACCTAAGCTTGGGGATGTATGGATTCCCAAAGTACTAGTCACTATTGGAAAAGAGACACACCATGCTATATTAGATCTAGGATCTAGTGTCTCTGTTTTATCTAAAGAATTATATGAGGTACTTGAATTAAAGAATCTTGAAAAATGCTCTATTGAACTTGCACTTGCTGATGATTGCATTAAACATGCTTTAGGTAAAGTAAGTGATGTTATGGTAGAGTAGCATATGACATTTATACCTGTTAATTTTCTAATCATGGATATGGGGAATAAAACCTCTAGTCCTATTATTTTTGGAAGACCATTTCTTCGTACCACATGTGCCATTATTGATTCAAAAGAAGGGAATGTGAAGTTTTAGTTTCCACACAAGAAATGCATGGAACACTTCCCAAGGAAGAGGGACATACCAAAGTTCAAGCTCCCTCGTGAGCTTCGTCCACAGTAAGTATCAAGTAAGAAGCCTAGCTATATGGCTATAAAGAAAGCGCTTTACGGGAGGCAACCCGGTTGTTTTTATTTTAGATTTTCTTTGTGTCCTCTTGCTGTAACAAGAGACTTAGTTTTTAGTTTAGTTTCTGGAATTTTTAATAAAGTGCCAAGTGTTACCCATTTTGGTATGAAAAAGTTGTTATTTTGCATGCGGAGATTTCATTCCAGCACAAGTCTATGCACATTTTGATTTTTAATTCTTATTATGTAACTCCGAATGAGCTGATATTTTTAATGTAACTGCAACTTTTCATCCTATGTATGCATGAATTTTTTTTAGAATTTTTAGACATGTGTAAGTCAGGTATAAAATACGTTTTGCTGCTGTCAGTTTTCTAGACAGATTCTGTCCAATATTGTTTGATGCATGTTTTGAACTTTTAACTTGAATCTTGTTGATCCAATTGAGTTTATTAATAGGCATACAACATTATACACTTTCAGGACATTCATATGAATTTTTGTCTTAGGATTATAAGCAGCAAGTAATGTATTTGTCTATCACTACTAATGTCACCCCACAGAAAAGAAATGGAAGAAACAGTTTTTTGAAGTTTTTTCACAGGGATTAGAGGAGATGCACCAAGAGCTATCCAAGGATGGTGAAAGCCATAAGCTTGGGGATGTGAAGACAACCCCACTGGACCTACACACTCTCAGTTTGCACATGTCTAACTTCTGTTTTTCTATCAATGCACTTTATGGCATAAACTTGGAGCGTCTGTTATTTGTTTGTTATGTTAGTTTAGTCTTTGTTTTGAGACCACCACTATCATTTATATGAGAGAGCTACTGTAAGTTTGGGTTGAATTTAGTTGGATGCTATTATAATGATTGGGAAAGGGATGTTTGAGTTGATTTAAAAAGTTATATATAGTTGCATAATTCATATGTTTTTAATGAGTGTCAGTTTGCAAGTGTTTTATCAAGAGCTATCTTATGTTCATGTTTTGATGCTGAATGTTACCTTACTTGGTTTAACATGGATTGAGTAGTTCTATGGACACTTGTGCATGCATTTAGTTGGTCAACTTTCTCCCTTTTGCTAGCCCAAAAATCCCAACAAGTAAAAAACTTGTTTCCAACACCTTCAACCAAAGTTTTTCCAGTGAGTCCACCATATCTACCTATTAGCTTTATGCTATTCCGAGTATGTATATCATGTTACTTTGAGTTATCTATACCTCTGAATTAAAATGCTTATGTTAGTGCTTGTTATGTGAAGAATCTGGTTAAACAGCTCTCACATCTTATTATTGCACTTAATAAACATGAACCATTGTGATTAAAATTGTGAAGTTGTGAATTTGACAAGAGTCTTGGTTGCTAGTTAGCCCAAATGTGCTGTCACATGGCAAGCTTTCAACATTGCACTAAATATATCTAGTTGATATCATGTACTTTTGTTTATGGATGCTTATCATGGTGCAAAATAAATGTGGAAATTTAGTATGTTTAAGTAGTTGTATAAATGGCTAGAGAGATACCTGGGCCGCTAATCTAAGCCATACTGTCATGGTGGAAATTTACTTACATGCTATGTGAACCTTCAGTGATGCACCTCATAATAAAAAGCTATACCAATGGTAAATAAAAAAGGTGTTGAGACTGTTCCTTATGTTTGTTTGTCTTGTCATTTTGACATGGGCTTGTTCCAAGTCCTGGGACAAGAGATACCCCAGTTAATTTTCTTTATGACGCTATTATACAATGCTTTTACTTGAACCTGTTTAGTTTCCCAAGTTGAGTAACACCATGGTGTAGGTACTCATATTCAAGGGGCATGAAAATTTCAACCATTGCTTTGTTAAGTACGCTACTCATATTTGCTTTCACTTTAAACTATAATCATTAGATATGCTATAATGAGGGGTAATGAGAGCTTGACACCAATGATACCACATTGCAAAAATTAACTTAAGTAGAAATATTTGGAAGTTAGATGAAGCTTGTTCATATTTTTACCTCTACTCATATATATCTATCCAAAGTGTCCACCTTTTATATTCAGTTTTATAAGAGTACTCTATGACCATTATAGGATCTTTTTACTTTTCATTATGCATACATTTGGTCCATAGTACTTTCTTCTATGTTACACTTTGTGAGTTATCATTGAACATCCTTGCATTGAATATTTGATATCACTTTATAATCTATCTTGCATATTGCTATTCCTTTAAAGAATGAATCATTTGACTCTATGTAGTAGTAATAATCATATTTGATATCCATTGATAGTATTAAAATGCAAAGTCCAAGTTAGTTTTATCACCTTCATACTCGAGGACAAGTATAGGTTAAGCTTGGGGATGTTGATGCATATAAAATGCATACATGAACTTTGCATTAAATTCTCATATTTCAAACATATTTGCATCATATAAGGGTTATATCATGATTTTATAATGATTTTGGGAATATTTCACAGTTTTCCTATTTTTCTGGAATTAACCCTGCACTGTCAGAAAACCCTATTTTCTATATTTTGATGTTTCAAGGAGCCAAACGACGTCCAAATGACCTGAAAATTTACGAGCATCAGTTTTATGAAGGAAGAAGACTTGGGAGCGAAGGAAGCAAATGAGCGGAGGCCTGAGGCCCAAAAGGGGGTGGCCCATGCGGCCAGATTCCTTGGCCGCGTGGGGCCCACCTTCTGGAGCCTCATGGCTCCGATGCCGTTGATCTTTTCGCCCATGACTCCGTCTTGACCTAAAACCGACTATAAAAATAGCCCCCCGATGTAGATCACGAGGAGGCGGCCGTAAACAGAGAAACCATGAAACAGAGACCTGGACCTGCAGATCGGAGGGGGAAAACTCCGGCGGAGCGCTGCCGGCATGGTCTCCATCTCCCCCAACCACATCTCCACCGTCTCCATGATGAAGAGGGAGTAGTCCACCCCTAGACAATGGGTTTGTGGAAGTAACTTATGTATCTCTCCTCTCTCTTGAGATTCACTAATTAGTGCCGTATGAGCTGCCGAACATGATTACGGTCATCTATGTAATTCCTATGTGGTGGATCTCTCTATGAGTTAATATATGTTTGAAGATTGCAATTGTTTTGTTTCAGTTATGAAAGTAGATGCATATTATGTACCCCGTTCTTGTCTACTTGTTTTGATCAAGCTTGTTTATGAGAGCATGTGTGGGGGAACATGTGCATTAGTTGGAGTAATGAGGGGGTGGCTAGTGCGGTGAAAGTGAGAGAAACACATAAAAATCTTCTAAAATGGGTGAAAGAACTAAGTTGTGTGACTATACAAACACTCCAAATGATCATTTTATTGCTAGGCCCATTGCCACACCTGAGATAACAGCTGAGAGGTATGAAGCAAGTCCTTGTTTGTTGAACTTGATAACTAGGGAACAATTTGGCGGTAGTGCTATGGAGGATCATCTTCATGATTTTATTAAAATATGTGACATGCAAAAATTTAAAAATATGGAAAGTGATATTCTAAAACTGAAATTATTTCCTTTCTCACTTAGAGAAAAAGCTAAAGAATGGTTGCATTCACTACCTACTGATAGTATTAATTCTTGGAGTGATCTAAAAGAAGCTTTCATTAAGAAATATTATCCTCCTGTTAAAATTTTGCAAAATAGAAACAATATCCTTTCTTTTAGGAAAAATGAAAATGAACATGTTGCAATTGTTTTGTTTCAGTTATGAAAGTAGATGCATATTATGTACCCCGTTCTTGTCTACTTGTTTTGATCAAGCTTGTTTATGAGAGCATGTGTGGGGGAACGTGTGCATTAGTTGGAGTAATGGGGGAGTGGCTAGTACGGTGAAAGTGAGAGAAGTTCTGCGATCCACTTGGGTATTCCAACCTTACTTTGTTACCTCACTAGGGATAAACTAAAATACCATGCTACCAGAGATGTGGGTTGACCATTGCCACTTCTCATGACTAGATCTAGCATGTTCTTATTTTCATTTCATGTCATAAAGATTAAAGATGTGCTCTGATTTATCTTAATACTAAGGTGTTATGATTAGTTCGCATCTTAGTGGAGTATAAGAGAGATTAATAACCAAACGATCTCTATGTTAGGACGTGATGCCCATATAATTAGTAACTTGTCATACAACTTTGTGTTGCAATCTCATATGTCAATTCCTTTGTTCCATTGTCCACCACAACATTAAAGAGAGAGTGCATTTATGAAATCATGAACCCCCGGTCCATTTTTAATCATAAGAAACAACTTTCCAACCACTTTTAAACATTATCTACATTCAGCCATTTTAAAATCAGAAAATACAAAAACACTTTTATTCATTGCATACACATATAAAAACCCCAAAAATACCATCCATCATTGTTTCCACCATCCTTGCATATTTATTTACCACCATTGCATATTTATTTATTGTTTTACATTTGTTTTATTTATTATCATTCTCACACCTTGTGCTTGACAACCACTTGGTGAGGTTGAGGGCACAAAACAATTTACTTTGTTTGTAGGTTCTCAAGGGAAGGATAAGAAGATAAACCTTTCACTACTGAATCCCCGAGAGTTCGATATAAACCCTCGAGTCATCCCTTGTGGGGAAAACCGTCTTTCCTATACTATACACTCTGCACTTGGAGTTTCAACCTAACCATTGTTTTTTAACCCAGGTAACTCCGCCATCACATTTTCTGGCGCCTTGCCATCAAGTGTTCTTTGGTGATGTTGCTGAGTTAAAGGCCATCAGCCGCCCAAAGTGGGCCGACCTGACTTGTATGATCCCTTACTCTTAAGAGCTGGGGAGGTCTAGCTTGGCATCTATAAACCAACCAGTCTGAATGATCGTCCCAAAAAAAGTTGAAAAATCTAACATAAACTTTGTATTGGAGCCACAAATAAACCCTAACCGCCACCCAGATGCATCGTTCACCGTTTTGGCCTCTGTGCCTTATTCTGGTTTTATATAGTTGATTAGTCATCAAGAGGTGTAGGTACCTTTTTATTTCTGTGTATGTCATTCGTTGGAGCGGATACAACATCTACGGCATAAGGATCTCATGAATGATCGTTGTGGCCTACTCCATGAAGCAAGTGGTTCTTGTGATTCATTATTCTGGCCTGAGGTCTTATTTCTCATCGATTCAACACCGCGGACTCTCCTTGATAGTTTGCTACCTTCGGACTAGGTTTGTGGACTTGGTTATGGTGTGTCCCATAGTTCGTGCTCCTTTGGTGAGCATCTCATATGGATATGCAAAACATGTGAGGTTGGTCCACCTTGTGTGAGCTCGGCATTCTGATATCTTGTCATTGTTTCCATCTTTTGGTTTTATTAGGAAACTATGTTGTAGTTTAAAAAATCAACATAATTGCATTCCCTTAGTAATTTTTAAATACATCTCAACTTTCTAGAGATTGTAGTTGTAAGGAACAACAGCTATGAATTGTCTGCATTGTATTAATTATACAATTAAAGAAATATCTACTAGTCACCATTCTATTACATATTATCTATGAGCCAGCATTTTCTTAAGGATTGTTATTTACTTGATTTGCGTAAGATGAACATGTTGCAAAAACTTATATTTTCTAAGGCCCGCGCTAGGCGTCGGCCGACTGATCCCGCGCGTGGATCGGTTGGTTCGACCGCCGTTGGATTCCCATATCGAACGGACAGGAAACATCGCGCGTAACTGACTCCATTTTCAACGTGGGTGGAGCCCACATGACTGCTTTTACTGCTGCGCAATGCATTGACTACTTTTCCCTCCCACCTCCAGACGTATGGAGCCCACCCACATGTCGATGTTGCTGGGCTACATTACTGTATCGGTCTCAAGAATTACTCCCTCCGTTCCACAATATAAGATGTTTTAGGTTTTTTCCACATTCATATTTGAACCATATGTATCTAGACATGTTTTAGTTTATATGTCCACTCTCTTTCCATCATTTTAATCCGAACCTAGACAACATGTGAAACACCTAAAACATCTTATATTGTGGAACGGAGGGGGGTAATTACTAATTTCTGGGCATTATTAGTGTACATGTCTCGTTAGTGCACCTAGAGATATAGGAGCGCAACATTTAAGTGCTAAAAAAGGTAGGGCAACATTTATGTGCTAAGAAAAGGCAGCGCAACATTTTTTCTTATATAAAATATTTTTCTCACGGTGCGTAAAAGCTGCAGAAAATATTGTAATATCCCAACAAAAATCTTCACCACCGTGTACAAAAAATATATATTAGTACAACAAAAATAGTGTAATATTTTAAAAATGTAACGTTACAAAAAAAATGTTCACGTAACAATCTTGTTGCTACGGATTGATTTGTAATAAAAACATCAATAATTTTAAGAAAAAACATGTGTTGATCTCGTCTCCAAACACAAGCAGTGAACATTGAAAAATGTTGCCGTACAACATGAAAAACAAATAAATTTCTAGAAATAAATTCAAGTCATCCCATGCAACAAAAAAATGGAACGTATTGCAACATCGAAACATTTTTAGAGCAAAAATACCATCGGGGTGATTTATCTCTAGTATTGTACCAAATATTCAAATATTGCAACAAATTTTGTCACTCCGCGTACAAAAATTATACCATCACAACTAATCATAGCAACATTTTCAAAAACAAGTAATGCTACAAAGAGTGATCAAACAACAATTGTTTTGGTGCAGATTGATTTGCAATAAAAATCATCAACTAATTCACCAAAAATCATAAAATAATTACAATAAAAATATTGATTTGTAGAATTAAAAAGTTGTTAAAGCACAAATGTTTTGTTCTAGATTTATTTGCAACAAAAACTATTACCTATTACAAAAAAATCATAAATAACTACAACATAAAAAAACTATTACGACAACAAGTCCCTCCGAAATATCTAACAAGCCGCTGCATGCATTTGTCTTTTTTTTTTGAACATGGCATGCATTTGTCTTGGTCTAGCGCTAGGTCGCTAGCTTTCAGACACAGAAGACGTAGAAAAAAAAGTGGGGCCCAGCACCGTAAAAGGAAGCAGCAGGTCGTGGAAAAATGCAGCAGGTCGTGGTGGCGTGCGGGAGTTGCCTGCGCATGCACACGCGGCCGCGGCGGCAGACCGACCGATCTTTTTCACGTGATCGGTCGGATGATACTAAGCGTTTTCTATTTTCTAAATACTTCGAAACCAGATATTATGTCAATGTTGGGATGGGATAGTCTCACTTCTATGTGAACATCTTGGCAGGAATGAGATTTGTGGATGTACAAATGCTTGGCAAAGATCACAATACGCTTGAATGGAACTATATACTTGGACAACTTGGATCCTCCAGTAAATGTTTTTGTATATATTTCTACCAAACAATTTTTCCTCCGCAAAGAACTTTATTCCATCGGTAGGACACTACGGGAAATCCACAAAACGCCGACGGCCAGGACATACGCCGACGGCCAAATGTCGGGGCCGTCGGCATAGACCCCGACCAGGCCAACCGAGATCTTTTTTTTCTTTTTTTAGCTACGCCGACGGCATTGCCGTCGGCCTAGAGATTTTGGCCGTCGGCGTAGATTTTGCCGTCGGCGTATAATTTTTCAATTTTCTACATTTGATACACCGACGGTAGCCGTCGGCGTATACTTTTTCAATTGTTTACATTTGATACGCCGACGGCAATGCCGTCGGCGTATACTTTTTTCTATTTTCCATTTAATATGAAATAATTCATATCTTTAAATCCGTAAATCGGAATTTAACAAATTAAATGTCTAAATCGATTAGAAAAATAAGAGGATTCCAAATATGACATCCATAAAATCTTTTTCACCGTGCACATGACATTTTGTAACATATTTTTGTTACTTGCTTAATTAAAAAGCCATTTTTTACACTTAAAAATGGAAAATAATATTTATAAAAATAATTTGGAATTTGTTTTTGGCAACAATGATGATATGGATGTCATATTTGAATTCCTCTCATTTTTCTAATTGACATAGACATTTTTTTCAAATTTCGATTAACGGAATTAAAGATATGAATTATTCTCATATTAAATGTAAAAAGGAAATAAAAGTAAAAATAATTTCATTTATTAAAAATATATACTATTTTACAATCATTGTTACTTATTCAAATGAATTTTCTAAATTTAAACAATGAAAAAGTGTAACATCCTAAATCAGGGGTTAACATGATTGATATGATATAAGTATCAGTAAGTTCTTATTTCTTATTTGGAAGCTAACAACGAAGGAACTCAAAGGTTAAGCGTGCTTGGACTGGAGCAATTTAATGATGGGTGACCGAACGAAAACTTTGACCAGCGTAAGTACTTTGACCTATGATTAAATGTGTAATTAGAGATTTAGTATGTAGCTGAGTTAGAAATTTCGAAATAAAAAAAAGTTTAAAAAAAGTTCAAAAAATTCAAAATTTAAAAAAATTAAAAATTTGCATTCATACGCCGACGGCAATACCGTCGGCGTATGAGGGCGTACGCCGACGGCAACGGATACGCCGACGGCAGAGTGGCTACGCCGACGGGCCGCTACGCCGACGGCCACGTCGGCGTATGTGTACGCCGACGGCAAACGAGCGTACGCCGACGGCTTCCGGCCGTCGGCATATTGTGCGTTCCCTGTAGTGGGAGTACTTTATATGTTTATTCCATGGGCAAATTATTCATTTATAATGTTCTTTAACTACTATTGGTTTTATCCATGTGTAGCAAATTAAGGGAAGCATGTAACCGTGCCTCTAAACATTTAATACATCGAGTAAACGGCGTACAATTCAAGCGTATTGTCCTCAGAATATATAGTGATCGATCGGATGAAACGGAAACGCGGTCGTTACGAAACCGAGTAGGCCAGGAAAAAGTGATCGCCACGTACGGCATGCCGAGCTTTACCTGTTTGGAACTTATTTTTTAGATTCCGTTTGGAAACTTTGATTCCCTGGTGGTGCAGTTTCCGTTTGGAATTCCTACTCACCAAGGACGTACTCCGTACGAATTCGTTCCTAATTTAATTTTCTTGTGAGATATCGGTAGTGTGAAATTAATTAAGCTGCACAATTGTTGTGTACGTTTTGCTGGATAGGGCGGTGGATCTTGACTACACTGAGACTCTTGGGCCATGGAGAAGTTGCTGCGTTTTTTTTTCAACTTCCCTTCCCGGTCGCACGCCCTCCCCGAGCTTGTCCGGCCGCTACCATCGCCGGCCTCAGGCGGTGGTGGCGGCCCCCTCTAGCCGTCGAAGGCGGCAGGGGAGGAGAGCGCGCTCCGACCGGCGGATGACGCGTGGCAGATGCGGTCAAGCGGTCGGCGCATGGCTGTGCACGGCGGAAGGAGATGATTTGCGGCGGCGGAGGATGGAGACATGGCGTAGGACCCGGAGCTCGTCATGGAGGTCGCAGCGACAGCGCGAGGTCGGCGCCTGCGCGACCTCCTGGGACCTGGCGGTGGAGTTGGTGGCGCCACGGTCGTCGGCGGTAGCTCCTGGAGGTGGCAGCGGTCGCGGAGGAGCCGATGCCGGCGGCCATGGCGGTGACGGCGCGGGCCAGATCTGGGCCCATCCAGGGCCCATCTGGGTTTGTGGGCTGGTCTGTACCGTGGCTGTCAGGTGTGATAGCAGCGGTGCGGCGGGTCCGTGCCTGTGCAGGAGGTGGTCGAAGGTGGAAGCTTCGGATTCTTGGCCATGTCGGAGATGGAAGCTTGGCGGGATCTCGTCCGTGCGGGTCGCGGAGGAACCATGACATTCCGGCTACGACAGCAAGGTGTTGCGGCGGCGGCGGTGTGAACAACTTGGTTGGTTGCCCCATACCAGTGAGCACGAGGGTGGGATGCGGCGACACGGACGAAAGTCTCGCCCGTCTTCGGATGGTGCCGGCGACGACGGTGCCCGTGGGTGTCGTTTTCCTCCTTGGAGGCGTCGTCGAGGTGCGTCGGCTTTTCCCCTAGCTCTCACTTCGGTTTGGTTGATGTCTCCGGGTGAAAGCCAAGATTCGGAGTTGAATCAGCGTGATGGCGGCGTTTTCGACGTCGTACCTTCGTTGGGAGCATCATGCTTGGAGACACGGCGTGGAGTTCCTTGTTGATTTCCTCCGGTGTTCGTCGTTATCCAAGGTTGACCATCAAGGGCGCAATGTACGTTGTCGGCTGCTAGTCCAAGACGATGTCTTCCTCGGGACCGACCAAGTCCCGCCATTCTCTCGCCTTTGGTGGATGGTGCGTTGACAAGGGGAGTTCAGGTGGAGCCGTTGATCTTCGGAGGAGGCTGCCGTCGGTCGAGAAGTGGTTTTGCTGCTTAGCTTAGGATAGGCTCTTTGCGTCGGAGTTGTTATGTTAGGTGTGGAGTTTGTTGTGTAATCGTTGTTCGCAGCAGTTACCGATTTCTTGTACTCAAACCTCTGTCTTATATAAAAGTAAGGTAGCAATTGCGTACTCGCGAAAAAAAGAGACTGTTGGGCCATGGTATTTAGGCTTTCAACCATAATATGATTTTCACAACAGAAAATATTAATTCTCTCGCAATTTTAATTACAGTGCATCGAAGCAAAACAAACTCAACCCCTGAAGAAAACCAAAACATACTCAATATAACCAATATGTACCCTATAAGGGCTTGTTTGGCTGTCCAGATTAAATAGCTCCGGAAAAATAATCCCGGCCGGAAATCTAAACAAACATGTGTAAAACCTTGGGATTTTATTCCCGACCTCCGGACCAGGGGAAAATTCTCCCCGGGAAAAGGCCGGGATACCCCCGGGATTGCAGTTACCAAACAAGCCCTAAGAGCATGTCATTACATGAAATCAGGTTTTACCCTTGATCCACGGAACATTTGATCGTCTTCTCCGTACAACCGTCCACTCTGATAGAATATATGTCTAACCGTGTTTGATATGATTAGATTGGACTAGATTATAGTCTAATTGTAGTCATGTCTGTTGTATGTTGAAAGTATCTTCATAGTCCAAATCATAGCACTGTTTAAACCCTTTAGCAACCAAACGAGCGTTATACCTCAATAGTACCATCAACGTGTCACATTGTCGCTTGACCTTGAACACCCATTTGGAATCAATAACATTAACCGCTGACTGTGGAGGAGTAAGTTGTTATGTACCATTGTGTAGCAAGGCATCAAACTCCTTATTGAACGCTTCTCGGCAATGTGGAATCCCAAAGGCAGCACGAAGATGAGGCTTCGATGAAGGAGTAGTAATTAAAGAGTGCTCTTGACCAATATGAAATATACGCAATCTATAACCAGCCCGAGTCAACGGGGGAAAACCATGTTTGTCCTGTGGCCCGTACACATGATTTTCAATTGCCAGGTGGCGAACCAGAAAACGCCCATCATTTCCCATGCCAAGGAAGGATTTTTTGAACCTGTTGAACTAGGCACGCCACACAACTGACATGCATACAGTGCCGGTGCGAGAAACAACACCGCCGTCTTTGCGACCACCATCCCCATCAGAGCATGGGAGAGTACGTGGGCTTCTGCAAATAAGGACTGATGCAAGGGCCCCGAATGTCAGCGGGTGAGTATATTTGCCGCCAAACTTGGCACTGTTAGCTGTGTGAGAGTGCATGGAAACGACATGAGCGGACGTCGTCTATGCGCTGCTTCGTGGATATAAGGGGCGCATATATAAAGATCCTGGACCGGCATGGGGGTTCGTAGTCGAAGACGACTATCTCAACACATCATAATCCCCGTACGTCCAGGGTCATTCGAAGGACATAATTCTCCTGGGCGGAGTGACCAATAGATGTTAGTTAGGTAGTGGGTGGATCCTATTCAAATTATTATAGACGGCCAAATTATTTTGCATGTACGAAGTACTATGTGTTTAACCATAATTACCGGTGCTATATAGTGTTTTAAATCTTTGACTTGCTTGAGAGAACTTATGTGAAAAATACGGAATGCATCATAGTAAATTCATGTTTAATAGAACAACCCGCGATAATACATTTCTGACACTGTCCTTGAAATACTAGATATTAGAAAAAAGTGCAATTATACATCGACATTATGGGACCGGCGTGGCAAAACACGCAAAGTGCTTCTAGTATGTATGTATGCCATTGCCAGACAAGAGATGCGGATCGTTGGTGCAGAGGAAGCATATGAATAATCATATCTATCCACCGGTCTTTTCGCATCGATGTCACTGCTGCTCTTGCATCAATATCAACGAAACATGCTCTTCCGTCTCAGCTGAAGAAAAGAAAATTTCATCAGATCAGATTATATATGAATAATGCTTTTTTTTAGATAAAGGGATTTTATTACTTAAGAGTTTTAAGCATTACACCCGGCCTCTGCATAGCTAAGATGCACACAGCCACCAATTCACCAGTAACCAAACCAGAACGAAACGTAAAAAAGGCGAAATACATATCATAATGAAAAATTGTAGATCCGCCTAAGATCCTGGTAGGTCTATCCGGAGTCTATGTTGCCATCCATGCCGGGAGAAAAACTCCATGGCCGCAGCCTCCAGCCTCGACGCCACCTCCAAAAATAAGTCTCGATGCTCCACACGCTGCAGAGCCGACCATGCTCGCAGCGTAGTTGTACACCGATAGATAACCTGCATAACAGAAACATTTTTATCGCTAAAAACCTTGTCATTTCTACATAGCCATAGCGACCAAATAACGGCAATCGCGCCCATCCTACAGAAGAGTTTAAACCTAGGATCCACGCCATTTAACCAGTTGCCAAAAATGTTTGCAACGGTACGCGGTGGATGTAAGGTAGAACCTATCTGGACGGCTGACCATATAGACCTGGCGAATTCGCACTGGAAGAATAAGTGTGTAATGGTCTCGTCATGTTGACAGAAAACACACTTTTTACTTCCGTGCCAATTACGCTTGGCAAGGTTGTCTTTTGTAAGAATTACACCCCGACGAAGATACCACGCAAACACTTTAGTTTTAAGCGGGATCTTCATCTTCCAAATTTTGTTATTATCCTTAATATCGACTGGCACATCGGGTAGAATTAGTGCTCTATACATAGAATCAACCGAGAATTTACCATTCTTCGTAAGATTCCATTGAAATTTATCTGGACCTTCCAACAATTGGACTGAATCCAATCGGATGAGCAAGGCATTCCAGGATGCTTGTCTTGTTCCAAGTAAACTTCTTCTGAACGAAACATCTGGTGGGGAGGTACCCAACACCTTCGCGAGCGTGTCGCTTTTGTTTCGTACAATAGTGTACAGAGCCGGATATTGTTCTCTAAGGGTAGATTGGCCTAGCCATTTATCCTCCCAGAAACGAATTTCCGATCCATCCCTAATTGAGAAAGATCCATGTTGGAAAAAAAACTTCTTTGTAGCCATGAGGCCAGCCCAGAAGTGTGAATCGCCAGGTTTCCAAAAAACCTGAGAGACAGCTTGATCTCCCACATATTTTCTCCTGAGGAGGGTTTGCCAAACTCCATCTTCCGATAGAAGTTTGAAGAGCCATTTACCTAGCAAGGCTCTATTCTTGACCTCAAGGTCATGAATTCCGAGCCCTCCTTGGTCTTTAGGACAACAAACCACACTCCATTTAGTCAGACGATATTTTTTCTTCTCGCAATCCCCTTGCCAAAAGAATCTAGACCGGAAATAATCCAATCTTTTTAAGATTCCTTTGGGCAATTGGAAGAATGAAATCATGTACAGTACCATGTTTGTTAGTACCGAGTTTATGAGAACCAATCTTCCACCCAGGGATAAGAGTTTGCCTTTCCAGCTATTTAAGCGTAATTGAAGTCTTTCCTCCACCTTTTTCCATTCAGCATTTGTAAGTTTCCGATAATGAATCGGAATACCCAAATAGTTGATAGGAAATTGACCTTGCTCACAGCCAAAGAGTTCAGCATACAAGGCGGCGTCTTCTCGAGCCTCGCCAAAGCAAAACAATTCACTTTTATGAAAATTTATCTTAAGACCCGAAAGTTGCTCGAATGCTGACAAGATCAGCTTAAGGTTACGAGCTTTTTCGATGTCATGTTCCATAAAAAGAATTGTATCGTCAGCATATTGAAGAATCGATAAACCACCATCTACAAGATGTGGAATCACTCCTTCAATTTGACCCTCGGATTTAGCACGATCGATCAAGATAGCCAACATATCAGCCACTATATTAAATAGTATTGGCGATAACGGGTCACCCTGTCTGAGGCCTTTTTTCGTTTGAAAGTATTTGCCAGTGTCATCATTGACCTTAATGGCTACACTCCCTCCCGAAACAAAGCTATTAACTAACGCGCACCACTCAGGAGAAAAACCTTTCATTCTGAGGGTCTGCTGAAGGAAAGACCATTTGACTTTATCATAAGCTTTCTCAAAGTCAATTTTAAGAATTACCCCATTTAGCTTTTTCCTATGTAGCTCGTGAACTGTTTCATGTAGGATCGCAACTCCATCAAGGATGTTGCGGCCTTGCATAAAAGCCGTCTGAGACGGACGCACTACATGATCTGCCACACTGTTCAGTCGAATCGTAGCCACTTTGGTGAATATTTTAAAACTAACGTTAAGAAGGCATATAGGTCTAAATTGTTGAATCCTTTCTGCCTCGTTAACCTTAGGTAATAAAATTATCTCACCAAAATTGAGACGAAACAACTCTAGCTGTCTATTGTGAAGACAGGCAAACAGTTGCAGCAAATCAGACTTGATAACGTCCCAAAAGTTCTAGTAGAACTCAGCCGGGAAACCATCAGGTCCAGGAGCTGAATTATGTTTCATTTGGAAAACCGCCATCCTCACTTCCTCCTCAGACTAGAGTTTAGTAAGTAGACTATTTTCTGCATCTGAAACCTGGGGGATATCCTCTGTTCGAGACTCATCCAAAGAGAAATTTCCTTCCTCTGGAGCACCGAACAGTCCTTTATAGTACTTTGTAATGTATGACTTTAGTTGTTCATGACCCTCAATCGTTCCCTCCTCCTGGACTAGAGAATGAATGCACTTTTTCCTGTGTCTGCCATTGGCAATACTATGGAAATAGCGAGTATTCGAATCCCCTTCTAGGATGAACTGGGCTTTAGAACGTTGATACCATTTTAACTCCTCCTCTCGCAGTAGCTTCGCTATCTGTGTATTGGATTGGCTCTTTAGCTCAATCTCTTGCTCGGATAGTAACCGAACTTCTGCTAATGCTTCTAGAGCATCAATAATCGAGGAAAGTCGTTCCTTCTCTTTTTTAAGTAAACCGGAAGTATGACGGGCCCAACCAACGAGGTGCGTGCGTAAAGCTCGTATCTTGTTGTTCCACCGCTGGATAGGCGTATCACCCACAACTGGTCTTTCCCAAATTCTTTTAACCATCTCATGAAAACCCTCGCGGTGCAGCCAACCAAGCTCAAACTTGAACCGTGGCTTACACTGTGGCCTAGGTATTCCAGAAGTCAAGAGAATGGGAGCATGGTCTGACAAACCCTCAATACGTTCTAGAGCCCGTACCGACACCAGTGGGAACCTAGATTCCCAATCAGTATCCATCAGTACACGGTCTAGTTTCTCATATGTGGGTTCAGGGAGAGAATTAGCCCAAGTGAACTGTCTCCCCACCATTGTAATCTCTCGTAAGTTCAAGCTGTCAATGACTGCATTGAACAAAAGAGGCCAACGGTTGTCAAACCGACCCTTACTTTTCTCAAACGGAAAACGTAGCATGTTGAAATCCCCACCAATAATAATAGGGTGTGGGTTATCTTTTGCCAAGTTAACCATTTCACAGAGAAAAGAAGTCTTAGCCGCTTCCTGGGCCGGTCCATACACGGCAACGAGACTCCAGATGAAATTATCGGATTTATTACGGATGTGCATTTTAACATGAAAATCACCATCCGTAACATCCAACACTTCCATGGTATCAGTCCTGATGCCTAGTAGAATGCCCCCGGAACGGCCATGAGGGGGACGCGAGTACCAATCAAACTCTATACCGCCCGAAAGTCGGTTCAATAGAGATTGCGAAAACTCACGTCTACCCGTCTCAGAAATAGCTAAGAAATCCAAATTATGGTCCCGAACACAACCAGCAAAGTGCAAATATTTAGCCAAGTCACCAAGACCTCTGCTATTTGCAAACATGCCATTCATTGGGAAACCATGGGGGATTTGGATAACTTGGCCTGTTTCCGAAACTTGTTGGTGTAAGATTTAGATTTCCGACCGGATTCTTTTAACTCATACAATGAGCCCAAACCGTCGTCATCCAAACCACCCTCCAACACTTCACCAATTAGATGAGAAAGAAGCTGACCATCTGATGTGGCATTCGCTTCTTCTTCGTCCATGTAGGTGGCTGTCAACCCAGTCGAAACTTTAGGAATAACCGTAAGACGGTCAAATTCCATATGCCTCAAGACTTTAGTTGACACATCTACTTGATTTTTACAATTACCAAGATTAACTCCTACACTAGAGAGCTTTGAATGAATTGAATTTGAAGAAAAAGAAAGAAAAGACTTTGAGCTCAAATCCGTACCATGAATATCTAAGTTGCGCACAGCTTTCCGACGCATGGCCTTCTTCAGGGAGTCCTCATCTGTCGCAGACGCCCCGTCCAAAGCCACCCCAAACCTCTCACTGCGACGGGGCGGGGTGGCCCCAGCAGCAAAGGCCGACACTATGGGAGGTGTACATGGCATGGAGGAGACTCCATCCGTGAACGCTGCCTCAGAAGAAGCGAACAACTGGGATGGCAGTGGTGAAGTAGCAGCCGACCCAGCTGCCTCAGCAGTCCCCCTTGATGCAAAGCAAGACGGAGTGGTCAATGTCGTAGTCGAGACCACCACCGTCTCAGCAGCACCCGCACCTGGACACTCCGGTGTCGAGGAAGAAGAGGGCGGCGTTGGCGCCAGCGAAAACAAGCGACGAGCCCGCTCCCAGTACAACTTGTAGCGACGGTGGAGATGGGCCCAAGGTCCAGGACGGCCATGCTCGCCCGCATGATCGTGATCCCCAGCACGCATGCTGGCCACCCTCCCGGAGCCAAGGGCCGGAACGGCTGGCTGCAGCTGCAGGCTAGGGGACGACGGTCGGCTCAGACCACCTCGCGTCCCTGCAATGCGACCCGCCGGAGGCGAAGTGGCAAATGGAGGAGGTGGAGAGGAGGCGACGACGAGGGCGAACGACCGCGTCCAGGGTCGGCCCGGAGGCGGCGTAGAGGGCAACCCGGGTGACCGCGGCCGAGGCGGAGACTCGATCGACGACGGCGCTGCTCGAAGACACCTCGGCGAAGACGCGGCGGGCGACGAAGACGAAGGCGACGGTGGAAGCGAGCTAGGGCACGACCGAGCCCAAAACTTCTGGAACCGACGGCGGAGATGCCCCCACGGGTCCGAACGGCCAGGAGAATTTGCCTGGACCGAAACGGTCGGCGTCGACAGCGGCCAGCCAGACGTCGACGGCGTTGGCCGAACTCTGCCCGCCGGCGAGGGGACCGGCAACGCGGCCAAGGCCTTGGCGACCAAGTCACCCAGGATCGGGGACGGGGACGCCCGCCTTGGCGGCAGAGGGCCTCGCCACGGTCCCATCCGCGGCGGCGCCCGCGTGAGCCGCACACCCGCGGACACCGGTGGAGAGCCACGACGTCCACGCCATAGCCGCGCTGGCGCCTCAACCAACGGAGGCACCCTGCACACAGAAGAACCAACGTCAACCCTTACCTCAGGCGGAGTCACGACCTCAGCCGGCGGCGATGCAGACACGAGCTCCACCGACGGTGGCGACCGATGCTCCCAAAACCTACTGGCCGGAGTAGGGAACCCCGCATCCGTCCAGAACTCCTGACGGATCACTTCGTCGGACTTCTGTGGCTGCCGGATAGGAGGGGATGCCGGCCGCCCCATCACGTCCTCGAAGGATCCCATCGCCACATGCACGGCGATGTGCTCCCGATCTAGGTCCGGCTCCTCCGACGGCGCGGCGGACAAGACCCCAAGGCACTCGAACCGCGACCCGGAACACCCCGGAGGCCTCCACGCTGGCGGCGCCAACGTAAGACGCCGACGACCTACCATCCGGCGGAGAGCGGAATCAGAACAATGCTATTAATTGGCAATAAATAAAAACTCGTACAGTATTAATTTGAAGATAGGAAAAAATAAATTACGTACATCCGTGCTGTGTCCGCACTTCTTCTTGCGGCAGTTGGTAGACCTCGGAGGAAGGCGTGCATAGCACCTATATATGAAATAATGGCAGATATGTCAGACCGACATATATGGGAGAAAAGCTCGAATGTACTATATACTCTCTGCATCCCAAAAAGATACCGTTTCTTTGTCCAAATTTAAATTTAGACAAATTTTAGAACAGAGATAGTACTATAGATAGTCGTATGTGTGTATATGCACGTACTTGCGGCAGATCATCTTGCCCTTGATGTAGCTCATCGCAAGAGCTCGGAGGTTGGGCTCAATTCTTATGCCGCCCCGGCACCAGTGTGAGTGGTCGCCGCCGCGGAGGCCGAGCGCGAGGTGCAGCGTCGACTCCTTGGAGATGCCGTAGTCGGCCAGCGTTGGGCCGTCCTCCTCGTCGTCTAGCTGCTTCCCGGCAAAGACGAGAGACGGCTGCTGATCGGTGTCGTCCTCGGAGGTGATTATCCCTTGCTTGTTCTGGATCTGGGCCCTGACGCTGTGGACCGTGTCGCTGCTCTCGACCTCGAGCGTCAGAGTCTCGCCGGTGATGGTCTTGACGAAGATCTGCATCGTGTACGACGTCGTGGGTGGTGCCGTTCGGTTTGGGTGAGCGCATCGCCGCCGCGGGCGTACGTATATATGGCGCTCGATCGATGGGACGAAGGGGAAACGCGGTCGCTACGAAACATGAAACCGACCTGGCCACGGTAACAAGGAAAAAGTGATCGCCACGGTATGCAGCTTTACATGTTTGGAACTTCTTTTTTAGGAAAAAAATAATGTGTGGAACTTCTTTTTTAGACTCCTTTTCGATTCTCAAAGCAGCCACGGCTGGAACTCCTACTCGCGAGGGGCGTGTACTCCATATGAATTTCTGCTTAATTTCTTTTTGAGATATTTTTGCACATTTAGTGTGAAACTTAGGAGCAGTCCTTGTCTACGTTTTGCTGGATTTTGCTAGAGAAGACGGTGGAGCTTGAGTACCTTATCACTGTTATAAGATAGCGCAGCAGAAAGTAGATCAACAAAGAACAAGAACACAGATTTTTACGTGTAAAACCCTTACGGAAAAACCACGGCACGCACGAAGGCGTCTCACTATAATTGGGAGGAGTATTACATACACGAGAGGACAAACCCTTCTCATGCTATCAATTAGGCTCTACCTCTTTCTCTCTCTAACTCTCTCAATCTAATCTATGACTACCTGGACCTATATATAGTGGGGCAAACAACTCTCTTTCTTGACGGACACGAAACAGAGTTGTAGTCAAATGCCGTAGTCCGGTAGGACTCCATCTATATTACAACAGGTACGTGGGATTCAGGACACAATAAAATAACACTCCACCTTGGACCGAAATCCCTTACAATAGTCATAGCTAGCATCAACTCCTCAATTAAAGTCATCACAAGTAATCCTTGTCTTCAAACGTCCATAGGACTAATACACTTCTCACGAAGTCACATTGAACAAATCAATCGGTTGGTTGTCTAGTAAACAATACAGCTGTCAACAAAGCAGACATACGAAGCTTGGGTCTTCCCAACAAAAGTCTGAGTCTGTGCCACTGACCTCAAAAACCGAAACTACTCAATCATCAAATGACATAAGTCATCATATCTCCTGTGGTGCCTGAACGAGCGCATAGCTCATAGTGCAACAACTTGGTGCACACAACATTGTGAAGAACTCATATCATGGAATATGAATGTGCTACAAAACCAAGAGCACAAACCTCGACAAACAATACTCATGCAAGAGCATCTGGTATGGACGGCACCTCGTACACCCAAAACTGTCGACGGTCAATGAAAAATCTATGACATAGTCAAAAGTTGTCCTCGTAGAACAACTGTCGGATGAAGGAACCTCCTGAAATCGCAACGGAGCTTACAACTCTGCAATAGACCCCTCTTAAAAGAGCAAAGACAACTCAATTGCACTGAACCTCAACAGTGCTAATGTTGTAGTATCTAGCAGAAACAAATCTCCTTCTGGCATCTCAGCTGATCTCTGCAATAGACCCCTCTTAAAAGAGCAACGACAACTCAATTGCACTGAACCAACAGTACTCATGTTGTAGTATCTAGCAGACACAAATCTGATCCTCATCACGAACAAAACCTTCACATGCATAACAGCAATACTTGGAGAGCAAAAGTATATGCTGGCTACCAACAGGCTTAATAATTACCTCCATAATTTTTTTTTCTTTTCCTGATAACTGTGTTCATCATATAACTGCAGCAATATATCTCCCAACAGGCTATTAATCCTAAAACTCCACCTTGAACAGAAAACTAACCAGTATGTTCTCATAAACGGCTTGCGCCAACAACGTCCGCATCTTGACTTGCCATAGAGAAAACCTTGTGTCACGGCCCAATAACGGTAGATCATACTTCATAACCATGAGCAGATAAATCCGTACACAAGTAGTACAAGCCAACAAATATTCCTTGCAGAATTAAACTTGCGAACAAACAACTGAGAAAATAGCACCTGGTAGCTGATTGGGTGGATGTAGCAACACGGATATTTTCCTGGTACACTTGTAGTGCACGTACCAATTTGGAGATGAAAAATCAATCTGAACTAGTACTCTTGAGACTTCACGTGAGGGAGCAGTGGCATATGCAGCAACGCTCAATGCTTGCATCGGGACTTGATCCCTTGATCTGATCCGGTGGAATTTGCTCACGGCGGTTCACGCGCTAGTTTCTCGTACGGAATTAATACCGACTAGAGGACAGAAAAAACTGTAAACCGGAACGGATTGCTATTGCTGCCTTTGCTTCACCTCTGGACGATCCATGTATGCTGATCGATCTGGTACTCTACGGATCGTAATCCGTACGAGCTGCTGCTTCCTTCAAAACAATCGGAGCTGACAGCGCCGAATAAACTATCGGCGATTTTGGAACGCGACGGATTGCTACCACCGCAAGAAACTGTCTCCGAAATCAACGCAGCGAAACATAACGATTCGTTGAATCTTCAAAAGGCGGCGCACAGGACGCCGACGGAAACTGTGACTCAGATCTGATCTAAAAATTGGATCTCACGGAATACCTCAATAAAGCTGCATGATGCCGCAAGACTGCGGCTGTTGATCCAACGATGATGAACTGCGCGATGCTGTCCCGGGAGCGCAGCGGAAAGTCTCCCGGGACAGCGGATCGATCTTGAAGCCTTCGGCTCTGATACCACTTGTTATAAAATAGCGCAGCAGAAAGTAGATCAACAAAGAACAAGAACACAGATTTTTACGTGGAAAACCCTTACGGGAAAAAACCACGGCACGCACGAAGGCGTCTCACTATAATTGGGAGGAGTATTACATACACGAGAGGACAAACCCTTCTCGTGCTATCAATGAGGCTCTACCTCTTTCTCTCTCTCAATCTAATCTATGACTACCTGGACCTATATATAGTGGGGCAAACAACTCTCTTTCTTGACGGACACGAAACAAAGTTGTAGTCAAATGCCGTAGTCCGGTAGGACTCCATCTATATTACAACAGGTACGTGGGATTCGGGACACAATAAAATAACAATCACTGGGGCTGGAATCGAGTCGACTTGTCGAGCTTGGACAGAAGGCTTGGGCTTAACTTGTCTGACCTTTCAGCCGAGCCTTTCGAACGGAGTACCTAAAATAGTCATAACCACTAAAAAAAACGAAATATTCTCAGTGTTACAAATATGTATTCGGCCTACAAGAGCATTTCCAACAGAGTACCTAAATTTTGAGTCCCTAAAAACGTTTACGGACGGGAGAGAGAAGGTTTACTGATTTTGAATATTCTCTAGCAGTGTCGCTAAGTAGGATTGGCATTTTTTTATATCCTCTCACATCTCCATGTCATTTTATTTTCTGAATATTCGGTGTCCTCCCAGTACGCCGGCCAGCTCGACCCGCCTGACGGCCAACCCTGCGCGCCACCTCAACAAGCCGCGCCACCCTCCCATGGGCCATGCAGAGGGCAACATCCTTCCTGATCTCCAGTAGCCAACCACTTCAACCACTCGCTCAGTTGGCCCCTCTCCCTGTGAAAAAAAGGGCAAAAGCGATTACTAGGAGAACGATGGTGAGGTCGAGGAGGCCAGAGGATCGGGACATCGACAACATTGTCCTCGGCTGAGGTAGCCGGAGCAAGGCTACACTGCAAGGACAGTAGGGGACGCATGACTGCTTAGGAGGAGCTTCTTCGTCTCCATAAGGAGATCAGAACCACCAGAGACCGACGAAGAAGGCCGGAACGACGCGGTGCACAAGACGTGTCAACACAACCCTTGATGTCTTGAAGCGTTGCTGAAACCTCTTCGGACCAAAGGTTGGCATGTCGAGCTTGAAATAGTCATTGTATATATAGCATGTCATGACCCAAAGCCCTTTGAAGATCGACCGATGCAGTGGGGGCCTTTCCCACTGTTTATACTTAAAAAAAGATCGACCGGCAGTGACACAGGAAATATGGTGGCGGAGACGTCGACGGAATGTAGTGGCCACAACAGTTCGATGGAGAGAGAGAGAGAGAGAGAGAGAGAGAGAGAGAGAGAGGAGTTGAGGTCGACAAAAAGAGGAGGGGTGGGACCGAATGGACGGGTCGCTTGCTAGCAGGGCCTACCTGCCAAACACCCCTTGCCGGCTCCGAATGGTGGGGTTCGAACGGGTATCCGAACAAATGGCCGATTGGGAAGCCTATTGGAACCTGCTTTTCTATCTAGATGCGACTAGACTTATGTGGTAGGAGAGGGGGGCCAACGGGGCACCGCTGGAGATGCCATAAGGTAAAACTGTTTAGTACCATGCCTCGTAACATTTGAATTTTCCATCCATGTATATATACTGTAAACACACCAACCTGGCATGGATACAAAGGCACAAACGACTAAAATCTGGTCCGAATGTCGTGGCTTTCATCCTTGGGAATATGGGCCTGATGATATATTGGGCCGTTGACTATTCTGCCTGTACTGGGCTATTCTTGTTCTGCGGCCCATACTCTGGGTACAAAAGTTTTTTTTGCGAGTTGGGGCCTTCATATGTGGCTCATGTTCGTTCCGCTAAAAAAAAATGTGGCTCATGTTCGTGTGTAGACCGCCATGTCCAGGGCAAACCTTATTTGATTCTCATCACATTAAATAGCAGCGCAGTTGCGAGAGAGGCGTTTGGCTCTCGAGCTCATCTATTCCTGGCAAATAAAAAACATCGAAAAAATAGTATATCATTTTAACAATTTTGAAAAAAATTGGTGACAAACATATACATGTTTTTTTACCATTGGTATAAAATTTCGTGAGCAGATAATAATTTTTCTGCTCTGTGTAAAAAAGACAAATCTGGTGACCAAAAGAGATATAAAAAGTATGTTTTTAGAGCAGAGATTTTTTTTTTGCATAGAGCAGTAGAAATTTCATTTCGTCGCAAAATTTGGCACGTATGCAGAAAACAAGTACTCCCTCCGTCCTAAAATAAATGTCTTTGATTTGTTTAAATATAGATGTATCTATATGTGTTTTACGTCTAGATACATTTATATTTGGACAAATCTAAGACATTTATTTTGGGACAGAGGGAGTATATGTTCATCATAAAAAAAAATCAGAATTTTTTGACATGTTTTACTAATTTTCTGATTTTTTTATTTGAGCAAAAGCATGTGAGCTCGGGTTTCAAAGTGAATTTCGGCGCAGTTGCGATTCACTGACTTTGTGCTCCCTAACTTCAAGTAACTTTGAGAACTCAAATGTGGCGCTGGCGTAGGTAGTGTATGGTATTCATTTTCCATTTTTCGTTATTCCTTCCATTTCTTTTCTATTTTATTTTCATGTTTTTTCCAAAATCATATGAATATTATTTTATTTTTGAACATTTTAAACTATATTAGAAATTATTTTTTTCAATTGGATGAACAGATTAGAAAACCGTGGAACAATTATTTTGAACTCCGTACAAGAATATTTTTCCTCTCATATCAACATTTTCTGAACCTCACGAACAATTTATTTTGAACCGTATAATTTTTAAACCTCGTAATATATTCCCCCCCCCCCCCCCCCCCCATGATCTAAACATCTTTCTTGAAGTTTTGGTTTAACATATACAATTTGATCTTCGTAAAGAATGTACTGCCTCCGTTGCATAATATAAGTGTTTTTAGCAACCTAAACTTAGCTTGCAAAAAAAACTTACATTATGGAACGTGGAGAGTAACTATTAATGGTTAGTATATGACTGCCTAGGTCAAAAGCCCTTTCAAGCATGTCCACGCCTGTGTGGGCTATGCATGGAAACAGTCTTACAACAACTGGATATTTTCATCCGTGGAGTCGACCGGCGTGGCCACTTTCACCCTTTGGATGAGTTGGGAAGACCAACCATAAGAGAAACCCTAGCCTAATGGCCGCTTAGAGCATCTCCGAGAGTTTGCTATCTTTTACTTCGCAAATCAAGTGTTTTGCCAACTCCCAAAACAATATGCCAAGTAAAAAAAGAGCCCATGTCCAAGAGTTTGCTATTTTTAACTTGCCAAAACAAAAAAAAGGGCCCACAAGCAATTTTTGTGACCGGGCGGGACAAATCCTCACGAGGAGATCGCGATGGCAACTTGGCATATTTACGCGCTGAGAGAGGAAATATGCCAAGTTGGGATGCCAAATTGTTGGAGGCCATTTTTCTTGTTTTACCAAAAAATTGTGGATGCCAAGTTGATTTGGGAAACTCTTGGAGATGCTCTTAGGGGGAATCTTCCATCGTTTGGATTTGCTCCTATATCTTCTAACTTGATCTGGTGTTAAGAGGAAGCAGGGTGATCCACAATTTAATTTCCAACCATCAAATCTATTTTGTTTTTGTTCCATCTGTTTTATTCATCTTTTTTAGGGGTGTAGAAGAAGTGGCGGAAAGATCTTATGTCACAAATAGGGAATGCACCAAAATTTGTAAAGTCATGTTGAGTATAATATAAGCTGCAGCAATCCAATTTGACAATATCATCCGAAGCCTAGGTATTTTTTGTTTTGCAATTGTACATCGACATTATTAGACGACACGGCAAAACGCATGAGGTGCTTCTAGCATATGTATGCCAAGCAAGAGATGCGGATCCTTGGTGCCGAGGAAGCACATGAAAAATTACATCTAGCCACCGGTCTCCTTTACGATTGCTTCGTGGTAAGTCGCATGGATGATATTGTTGCTTTTGCATCACCATCGAAACGTTTTCTTCTTCCTCAGCTGAAGAGAAAGAAATTTCATCAGATCTTAGGAACGATGCTACTGGCAATAAAACTTGCACTAGTTTGAAGAGAGAAAATTACTTACGTCGTTGCTGTGGCCGCACTTCTTCTTACGGCAGTTGGTAGATCTCGGAGGAAGACGTGCATAACACCTGTATATGAATCAATGTCAGAGAAAAGTCAGCTACTGTAATATTCTTGTCAGACTGATCGATCGAGATCGAAAAGGCATAGGCACACATACTTGCGACAGATCATCTTCTTCTCATTGTAGCTGAGCGCAAGCGCTAGGAGGTTGGGCTCGACGTTGTACGGGTAGACGCCCCGGCCCGGCCGCATTCCGCCGCGGAGGCCGAGCGCGAGGTGCAGAGTTGACTCCTTGCTGATGCCGTAGTCGGCCAGCGTCCGGCCGTCCTCGTCGTCGTCTAGCTGCTTCCCGGCGAAGACGAGAGACGGCAGCTGATAGGTGTCGTCGGAGGCGATTATTCCTTGCTTGTCCTGGATTTGGGTCCTGACGTTGTCGACCGTGTCGCTGCTCTCGACGTCGAGCGTCAGAGTCTGCCCTGTGATGGTCTTGACGAAGATCTGCATCGTCGTGAGTGGTGTTTGTGCCGTGGGGTGGGGTGAGCATAACGCCAAGGACATACATATATAGCCATCGATTCATCAGACGGAAACGCGATCGGTACGGAACCGACTAGGCAACGGAAAGAAGTGATCGCCACGGCATGCAATTTTAACATGTTTGGAAAAAAAAATCTTGTAGATTCCGTTCTGCTTGGAAATTTTACATGTTGCGGGGCGACCAGGGCTGATAGAGATTTGCGATGGAATTGCGACACGAGATCCGTTCCTGCCGAGGGTTCCGCGCTGCCATGCCATGATACCAGGACTGTGTGGGATTCACTACCGCGCGCAGTGTTTTTCTTCAAGGAAGTTGTCTCCAAGTTTTGGCATATGACTCGTGTGGTTTGCTCCTTCCCACTGAATTTTTCCTCTTCTGAATTTTGTAATCAATTTAAATATGTGTGGTTAGCAGGGATTTGGTTACCGGTCGGGATTTCCGGTTACCGGTCGGTAACCAGATATCCCGAGCACCCCCGGGAATTGGTTATACCGGGCGAAAAATCCCGAAATTTTTGAATTTAAACAAAAATCCCCGTAAATGGTTAAAATAGGAACAAAATATTTTGAATTTTCAAATTTTAGTTTTGAAATTCGTCCGGTTACCGGTCGGGATTTACCGGTAACCGCGGTAACCGGCAATCCCGACCACCATCGGGATTGTTTCCCTACCGGGAACCAAATCCTTGGTGGTTAGACAAAGACTTTCGTTCACTGCTCATACATCCACACTCCAAGTTTGCTATGAATTTGGTACAATCTACCATTTCAATTCGGTCATACTGTGTGTGTGCGCGCCACAATCTGCTGTCAATGTCATACGTGCAAACGTCCCATCTAAATGCTCTGATCCTTGCATGCGTCTTCCTTTTATTTTGAAGCTCAGGTGATGCCATGTGCGGTCTGCTAAGTATTGTGCAAAGATTGTACTGATCATCTAGTGTTGTTTCCACAATTGAATTTTTGGGCACTTCACAGTGAGGCAGTTGGGCGTGCACTTGACCTACCAGTTTATTTTTTTTATTTTTTTTTAACAAACGATGTGTATTACTTATCCAACAGAGTAGTATTACATAGTCGATTGCAGTCTAACTGAACCGATTCCACCACGCAGGGAGGAATCAAATTCAGTACCACACCCGGACTCCACTCTCTAAAACGAAAAGCAGCTAGCTTGTGAGCAACTATATTACCCGATCTGTTGATTTTACAAACTTTAAAACCTGGGAGAGTTACAAGAAGTGATTTGATTTCAGCGATTATCAACAAAATGGCTGATTTGATCTTCACACTATTATGTAATTCTTGTACCACGGCAGCATTGTCGCACTCCAAAATCACCGGATCTGCTGCAAGATGGAGAATATATAGCTTTTAATCCTTCTCGGAAGGCAATCGCTTCTCCTGTTTCATCAGATTGACAGTGCGGAATAACTTTAAGTAATAAAGCCCTTTATCTAAAAAAAAAAGACAGTGCGGAATAGGTCCCCATGCAGATGCCATAACATTGATTCTGTGGTCGCGCAGGACAGCTCCCCAAGATCCTCTGTTCTGTTCCTGTAAGAAAATTGCATCTACATTCAGTTTAGTCCAGTTTTCAGGTGGTATCACCCAGGTGTACCTTCTGGTTCTTTTGCCTTTTTCGGTTGGCCATCTCCCATAGGATGTAGGACACGTTTTCCTTTTAAGTCAATTACTTCATCGATCACATTGACCTGCAAAAAGGAAGAAAGATAGGATTGTATATATAAGGCCGACTGCTCCACAGTGCCCTTTCCATCACCAAAAAGAATATTATTTCTTATATATGTGCCAGGTTCTCCACCACAAGAACAACAATTTTTCTCTCATTTCTGCCGTGCATTGGCTTAGCAAGATTAGATCCCAATCAGGTCCTGAGTCTCTAAAGATATGTTCATTTGGCAACATCCAGTCTTTCCTCAATCATTGCCACAATGCTCGAGCCATTGTACAATTAATCATAGCATGGTGAGAGGTTTCAGACTCCATCCCACATATTTTACAGTTTGGGATAATGCCCATGTTTCTTCCACATCGATGTGAGCTGGTTGCCAACTTCCATCCAAAAACCTACCAGTTTATTTCGATAATGCAGGAAGCAGAGAGCTAGGAAGAGTTCAACTAAACACGTTTTTGTAATTGTAAAAAAAATCAGAAATAATGATCTATTGATATTTTATTGTACTTACTTCTTGTAGTAGTTACTTTGTAGTTTCTTCTCTCAATTATGCAAAGCATGTACCTTTGGCGTTTTCCGCTTCTACATCAACGAGCGGGACACTCTGCGCCTTACGGACGCACCTCACGCACTGGAAGAGGCACCCGTTTTCGCGTCGACTGCGACGCTTGACACCTCGCCCATCTACGCCAACACCGTGGGCGATCTGTTAGGCGGACTCAATATGTCCTCGACTGCAACATCGCAGTCTGTTCCAGCCATCAACATCGCGCGCGCAATCGACATAGAGACTTCATCATCACCCTCATCGACTCCGCCGTTAAGCCCGGCGTAGTCAACTGGCGGGACTCGATCAACCTTCGAGTCCCTTCTCAGCATGTGCTACAGCACCTCCGAGGCGGAAGATCGGCGCATCGCTCCGGTCCAGCTCTACATGGCGATTCCCGAAACTGCAAGAACCAACCGGGCGGGTGATCCATCGGCGAGTGCCACAAGGGCCCCGCCGGAAGCACCGCCTCCCCCGCCGGAAGCACCACCTCCGCCGCCGCAATACCCGTACACGGTAGTCCTGCAGAATGGGCGCACAGAGCTGCACATCACCCAAGAGATGGGTGAAAAAGTGATCCAGGCAGTAAGGGACGGTGTCCCACCAGAGAACGCGACACCTGAAGACCTGCAATGCTACCAGTACCTGCTATGACAGGACACCTTGCGGCTGAAAGAGCAACAGAAGGCACTCGACGAGCGAAGAGCTGCCGCCAGCTTGTCAAGTTTACGCCGAGCAGGATTGTCTGACCAGTCATCAGGATGGAACCGAGCTCCAGGCGGCCGATCTCGTTTTCTGCAGATGCCTGAGGGTTCAAGGAACGAGGTCACCCGAAACTTGGAAAATTCCTTTGCGTCATGGGACGAAACAGGGAAACCTGTCCCCAGAAGCGCCCTCATGTCGGTAGCAACATACTTACAGGCAACACAGCCTCCGGACAATGACCCTCGCGCCGCCATGCACCGTCAGCAGCTCAGATTTCTTGGCATGGCAGGTGCAGGGCTGGTCTCGAGTGGACCACAACCAGCTGGGGCATCCCCAGCTGGCAACATAACAAACCCACGGCGGCATCGCAGCCCGCGGCGAGAACCACGAAGCCGCCACCTCGCCGAACGCGGCGCCCGCGATCTGGCGGACCCCGCCATACAGGAGAACCGCGTCACTCGCGGTCGAGAAGAACGGTACCGCCTGGAGGCAGGCGAAGACGCACGCAACGCCATAACCTACAACAAAGTTCGAAGAAACCGCGACCGGAGGGCGGCACGCGACTGAAGGGTCGCAGCATAGAAAACAAAAAATTTCCTATGCAAAGATAGCGGAATAAACCCAACATCTAGATCCGATCTACGAGAGGTTGGTAGCAAGAAGGAGATCGAATCTCACCCTCGAAGAAAACCGTGAGTGTTTTGTCGAGGCAGGGGTTGGCTAGTCGATCCCCGCAACTAGACTCGTCTAGTCGCGAGGAGATGTATTATCCAAGCGCCGCACGAGCAACGCCTCCGAGATATCCACACGTACAGCTCGATGAAGACTCCACGTTCTTGATCCCGCAAGAGGTGGTGGAGAGGTTCGCGAGATCAGCAGCACGACGACGGTGGCGTGGTGTGTATGGTGGAGATCCGACAGGGCTTCGCCAAGCGGCTATCGGGAGAGAGGAGGAGGAGGGAGGCGGCGGCTAGGGTTGGGGGGGTGCGGCTAGGGCACCTTGGGGGGAGCTCCTTGGGTGCCGCACCCCCTCCCCTACCCCTCCTTATATAGGGGGCCAAGGGGGGCTGCGCCCCACCCCATCTAGGGCCGGCGGCAAGGGGGGAGGCTTGCCCCCCAAGCAACCCCTAGGGTTTTGGCCGCCCCCCCCTTCTAGAAGCTTGGCCCGGGTGGGCCAATGCGGGTGTGGTGCGGCTGGCCCATTAGGCCAGCCCACTACCCCTTCATGCCTTGTGGGCCCCATACTCCTATGGGCCCCACTTCTAGACCCCTCTAGAACCTTCTAGAACTTTCCGGTACTTTACCGATAAATTCCCGAACCTTTCTAATCCTCCGGAAACTACTTTCCTTATATGAATCTTATTCTCCGGACCACTCCGGAACTCCTCGTGACGTCCGGGATCCTATCCGGGACTCCGAATCAATATTTGTTCTCACCATCATTTATCTCAAACCCTAACTACATTGAACGTTAAGTGTGTGACTCTGCGGGTTCGTGAATATGTCATATTAATAGCGGGACCGGGATGCCCATATTAATTCCTACATATTCGACGAAGTACTTTACTAGTCGAACCACAATGTCCGGGATTCAATTAATCCATATACGATTCCTTTTGTTTCACGATTTATTACTTGTCCGAGATTTAATCCACCGATATCTCCATATCTGATTAATCTCGTTACCGACAAGTTCTCTTTACTCGTTCCCATAGAATAGGATCCCTTATGACTAGCCACTTAGTCATATGCTTGCAAGCGTTTGGATGCTATACTACCGAGAGGGCCCAGAGATATCTATCCAACTTTTGGACGAACAAATCCCAGTCTTGAAACATGCCACCCAACAACCTATCATCGGAGAACCTGAAAGCCACCTTTATAATCACCCAGTTACGAAGTGACGTTTGATGTCCACAAAGATCTCCTCCGATAAGCGGGAGTGACATAATCTCATGGTCTAAGGAAACTATATTTGACATCTATTTAATTTGAGTCTTGTCCATTATATCATCTCCCATGATACAAACTTCGTTTATCAAGTGATTCATAAATCCATGGTTAGGAAACATCTAACCATCACTTAATCAAACGAACTAGTCACAAGAGGAAAGACTAGGGACACATTACCGTTTATATTCCACACATGTATTTGTTTCCGGTTAATACAATTCTAGCATGGAATTAAACATATCATGAACGGAGAAATATGATAAACAACAATCATTATTATTGCCTCTTGGGCATATCTCCAACAGTCTCCCACTTGCACTAGAGTCAATAATCTAGTTTACATTTGTAGTAATCTAACACCCATGGCCTCTCGGTGTTGATCATGTTTTGCTCGTGGAAGAGGTTTAGTCAACGGGTCTGCCACATTCAGATCCGTATGCACCTTGCAAATCTCTATGTCACCATCCTTGACATTCTCACGCAAATTGTGATAGCGGCGCTTAATATGCTTGGTATTCTTGTGTGAAGTCGGGTCCTTGGCAAGAGCTATTGCACCTGTATTATCACAGTACAGGGCCAGAGGTCTTGACGCACTTGGAACCATGCTCAGCTCTGAGAGGAACTCCTTCATCCAGACTGCTTCACTTGCTGCCGATGAGGCCGCAACATACTCCGCTTCTGTTGAAGATTTCGCCACCACGCTCTGCTTGGAACTCCTCCAACTCACAGCGCCACCATTCAAAATAAACACGTATTCGGACTGAGACTTAGAATCATCCGGATCTGTGTCCCAACTAGCATCGTCGTAACTCCTTACGACAAGCTCTTGGTCACCTCCATATACGAGAAACATTTACTTAGTTCTATTTAGATACTTAAGGATATTCTTGACAGCTGACCAGTGTTCCACTCCTGGATCACTTTGGTACCTGCTAGTTAAACTTACAGCATGGCACACATCTGGTCTTGTATATAACATGGCATACATGATAGAGCCTATCGCAGAGGCATAAGGAACATTGTTCATTATCTCTCTATCTTCTGCTGTAACAGGACTCTGAGTCTTACTCAGAACCTTTCCTTGCAACATTGGTAAGAACCCCTTCTTTGAATTTTCCATTCTGAACTTCTTCAGAACCTTGTCAAGGTATGTACTTTGTGAAAGCCCTATTAGGCGCTTTGACCTATCTCTATAGATCTTTATGCCTAAAATGTACGCCGCTTCACCAAGGTCTTTCATTGAAAAACTCTTATTCAAATAAGACTTTACACTTTCAAGTAGTGTAACATCATTTCCAATCAATAATATGTCATCCACATATAGTATTAGAAATGCAACTGAACTCCCACTCACTTTCTTGTAAATACAGGCTTCTCCATAAGTTTGGACAAATCCAAACCCTTTGATCACTTCATCAAACCGGAGATTCCAACTCCGCGATGCTTGCTTCAGTCCATAGATGGATCCCTGAAGTTTGCATACCTTGTTAGCATCCTTTGGATCAACAAAACCTTTGGGCTGCACCATGTACAACTCTTCCTTAATGTGACCATTAAGGAACGCGGTTTTCACATCCATTTGCCAAATTTCATAATCATAAAGCGGCAATTGCTAACATAATCCGAACAGATTTCAGCATCGCTACGGGTGAGAATGTCTCATCGTAGTCAACTCCTTGAATTTGTCGGAAACCCTTTGCGACAAGTCGAGCTTTATACACGGTGACGTTTCCGTCAGCGTCTGTCTTTCTTTTGAATATCCATTTGTTCTCAACGGCCTTACGGTCGTTCGGTAAGTCCACCAAAGTCCATACTTGGTTTTCATACATGGATTCCATTTCGGATTTCAATGGCTCCTAGCCATTTATCGGAGTCTGGGCTCATCATTGCTTCCTCATAATTCGCAGGTTCATCATTGTCTAACAACATGACACTCATGATGGGGTCGTACCGATCAGGAGCGGTACGTTCCCTCGTTGATCTGCGAGGTTCAATAGCAGCCTTGACTGGAACAGCATGATCAACATCATTTGCTCCTTCTTCAGGTGGCGATGGCTGTTCTGGAACACCTTCCAGTTCTGCGCTACTCGGCATCTCAAGAACAGGTTCAACAACCTCGTCAAGCTCTATTTTCCTTCCACTCACTTCTTTCTAAAGAAACTCTTTCTCTAGAAAGGAACCATTCTTGGCAACGAAAATCTTGCCTTCAGTTCTGTGGTAGAAGGTATACCCAATAGTTTCCTTAGGGTATCCAATGAAGACGCATTTTTCCGATTTGGGTTCGAGCTTATCAGGTTGAAGCTTTTTCACATAAGCATCGCAACCCCAAACTTTGAGAAACGACAACTTCGGCTTCTTGCCAAACCATAACTCATATGGAGTCGTCTCAACGGATTTTGATGGAGCCCTATTTAAAGTGAATGCGGCTGTCTCTAATGCATAGCTCCAAAAAAGATAGTGGCAGATCTGTGTGAGACATCATAGATCGTACCATATCCAATAAGGTTCGATTACGACGCTCAGACACACCAATACGCTGTGGTGTTCCGGGTGGCGTGAGTTGTGAAACAATTCCACACGTCTTTAAATGCATGCCAAACTCGTAACTCAAATATTCACCTTCACGATCAGATCGAAGAAACTTTATTTTCTTGTTACGATGATTCTCGACTTCACTCTGAAATTCTTTGAACTTTTCGAACGTTTCAGACTTGTGTTTCATTAAGTAAATATACCCATATCTACTCAAATCATCGGTGAAGGTCAAGAAGTAACGATATCCACCGCGTGCTGCAACACTCATCGGACCACACACATCGGTATGTATGATTTCCAACAAGTCTGTTGCTCTCTCCATTGTGCCGGAGAAGGGTGTTCGAGTCATCTTACCCATAAGGCATGGTTCGCAAGTTTCAAATGATTCGAAATCAAGTGAATCCAAAAGTCCATCAGAATGGAGTTTCTTCATGCGCTTTACACCAATATGACCCAAACGGCAGTGCCACAAATATGTGGTATTATCATTATTCACTTTGCATCTTTTGGCATCAATGTTATGAACATGTGTATCACTACTTTCGAGATCCAATAGAAATAAACCATTCCTCTCAGGTGCATGACCATAAAAGGTATTATCCATATAAATCGAAATACCAAAGTTTTCAGACTTAAATGAATAACCGTCTCGCAATAAACAAGATCTAGATACAATGTTCATGCTTAACGCAGGCACATAATAACAATTATTAAGGTTTAAAACTAATACCGAAGGTAAATGCAGAGGGAGTGTGCCGACAGCGATGACTTCAACTTTTGATCCATTTCCAACGCGCATCGTCACCTCATCCCTTGCCAAGCGTCGACTATTCCGCAGCTCCTATTTCGAGTTACATATATTAGCAACCGAACCAGTATCAAATACCTAGGTGCTACTACGATCACTTGTTAAATACACATCAATAACTTGTATATCATATATACCTTGTTTGACGGTGCCAGCCTTCTTGTCTGCCAGATACTTGGGGCAGTTCCGCTTCCAGTGTCCGGTTCCCTTGCAGTAGAAGCACTCAGTATAAGACTTAGGGCCTTTCCTTGACTTCCTCGCAGGCCCAGCAGCTCGCTTGCCGTCCTTCTTGAAGTTGTCTCTTTTGCCCTTTTTCTTAAAAATGGTGGTCTTGTTGACCATCAACACTTGATGCTCCTTCTTGATTTCCACTTCCGCGGTCTTTAACATCGCGAAGAGCTCAGGAAGAGTTTTCTCCATCCCTTACATGTTATAGTTCATCACAAAGCTTTTGTAGCTAGGTGGAAGTGACTGGAGAACACGGTCAATCCCCAACTCATTGGGAATCACAACACCCAGCTGCGCCAGACAATCACCGTACCCAGACATCTTGAGCACGTGTTCACTGACGGAGCTGTTCTCTTCCATCATACAGCTAAAGAACTTAGAAGAGGCTTCACACCTCTCCACCTTGGCTTGAGTCTGAAACATAGCTTTCAGATCAACAATCATCTGATGAACGCCATGGTGCTCAAAACGCTTTTGAAGCTTAGGTCCTAAGCCGTATAACAGACCGCACTTAACTATCTCGTGGTCCTCAGAACGGGCTGCCCAGACATTCCTAACGTCTTCAGCCGCTCCCTCTGCTGGAGCCTCACCTAACGGTGCATCTAGGACATACAGTTTCTTGGCAGCTTTGAGGATAATTTTCAGATTCATAAACCAATCTGAGAAATTGCTTCCATCGTCTTTCAGCTTGTCTTTCTCTAGGAACGCGTTAAAGTTCATGGTGATGTTGGGAAGGGCCATGGATCTACAACATTATTTGCAAGGTGTTTAGACTATGTTCATGATATTGTGTTCGAAAGATAATCTAATTATAAAACGAACTCCCACTAAACTCAACATCTCTCTGGTTGTTTAGTGACACACGATCCAAAATTCACTACACCACAACCGATCATCACGTGAAGTGGTGCAGCTTCAAAAGGTGAACATCTCCATGTTGATCATATCATTTATATGACTCGTGTTTAGCCTTTCGGCTCTTGTGTTCCGAGGCCATGTCTGTACATGCTAGGCTCGTCAAGAAAACCGTAGTATTTCTGCATGTGCAAACTGGCTTGACCCGTTGTATGTGAACGTAGAATCTATCACACCCGATCATCACGTGGTGCTTCAAAACGACGAACTTTGGCAACGGCGCACACTAGGGAAGAACACTTCTTGATATTAACGTGAGAGATCACCTTATCATGCTACCGTCGAGATCGTATCTAAGCATAAACCATAAGGTGCATAAAAGGATTAACATCACATGCAATTCAAAAAATTGTGACATGGTATAGCCTTTTCTTGTGCCTTTGATCTCCATCTCCAAGGCACCGGCATGATCTCCATCATCACCAGCTTGTGGCGCCATCACCATGATTGTCTCCACCAACTATTGCAACTACTACTACAGCTACCTTAGCAAT
Organism: Puccinellia tenuiflora; assembly: GCA_012064385.1. Lineage (NCBI taxonomy): Eukaryota > Viridiplantae > Streptophyta > Magnoliopsida > Poales > Poaceae > Puccinellia > Puccinellia tenuiflora. The sequence continues at coordinate 599,602 of QRDG01000427.1, read as the reverse complement.
AAAGTAAAGCAATTACATGGCGTTTTAAAGTGACACGCAGGTCATACAATAAATATGAGACAACCATAAGGCTCCTGCCGGTTGCCGTACTCATCGACATGCAAGTCGTGATAATTACAAAACATGATCATTGCATACAACACATAATCACATCTTGGGCTATACCATATCACAAACCCTGCAAAAACAAGTTAGACGCCTCTACTTTGTTTATGCAATTTTTACGTGGCTTCTAATGGGTCAATAGATAGAACCGTTCTAATCTACGCAAAGCCACAACGGTGATAAAATAGTTGCTGATTTACTCATCCTTTTGAAAGGCCTTCCATTGAAAATTGCATCTTCACTAAAGCAAGAGAAACGGACACCCGCTAGCCACTTATGCAAAACAAGTTGCATGTCAGTCGTGGAACCGATCTCTTGTGCGTGGACGAGTAAAGTTGGTCCGGGCCGCTTCAATCTCATAGTACCGCAAAGATGCAAAGTGCACGCGAGAAGGTAGCACCATGAATTATCAACGCCCACAACACTTGTGTCTAATCGCACCAACATCTACGAATAGATCTAGGCTCTGATACCACTGAAGGGTCGTAGCATAGAAAACAAAAATTTTCCTACGCAAAGATAGCGGAATAAACCCAACATCTAGATCCGATCTACGAGAGGTTGGTAGCAAGAAGGAGATCGAATCTCACCCTCGAAGAAAACCATGAGTGTTTTGTCGAGGCAGGGGTTGGCTAGTAGATCCCCGCAACTTGACTCATCTAGTCGCGAGGAGATGTATTATCCAAGCGCCGCACGAGCAACGCCTCCGAGATATCCACACGTTCAGCTCGATGAAGACTCCACGTTCTTGATCCCGCAAGAGGTGGTGGAGAGGTTCGCGAGATCAGCAGCACGACGACGGTGGCGTGATGTGTATGGTGGAGATCCGACAGGGCTTCGCCAAGCGGCTATCGGGAGAGAGGAGGAGGAGGGAGGCGGCGGCTAGGGTTGGGGGGGTGCGGCTAGGGCACCTTGGGGGAGCTCCTTGGGTGCCGCACCCCCTCCCCTACCCCTCCTTATATAGGGGGCCAAGGGGGGGCTGCGCCCCACCCCATCTAGGGCCGGCGGCAAGGGGGGGAGGCTTGCCCCCCAAGCAACCCCTAGGGTTTTGGCCGGCCCCCCCTTCTAGAAGCTTGGCCCGGGTGGGCCAATGCGGGTGTGGTGCGGCTGGCCCATTAGGCCAGCCCACTACCCCTTCATGCCTTGTGGGCCCCATACTCCTATGGGCCCCACTTCTAGACCCCTCTAGAACCTTCTAGAACTTTCCGGTACTTTACCGATAAATTCCCGAACCTTTCTAATCCTCCGGAAACTACTTTCCTTATATGAATCTTATTCTCCGGACCACTCCGGAACTCCTCGTGACGTCCGGGATCCTATCCGGGACTCCGAATCAATATTTGTTCTCACCATCATTTATCTCGAACCCTAACTACATCGAACGTTAAGTGTGTGACTCTGCGGGTTCGTGAATATGTCATATTAATAGCGGGACCGGGATGCCCATATTAATTCCTACATATTCGACGAAGTACTTTACTAGTCGAACCACAATGTCCGGGATTCAATTAATCCATATACGATTCCTTTTGTTTCACGATTTATTACTTGTCCGAGATTTAATCCACCGATATCTCCATATCTGATTAATCTCGTTACCGACAAGTTCTCTTTACTCGTTCCCATAGAATAGGATCCCTTATGACCAACCACTTTAGTCATATGCTTGCAAGCGTTTGGATGCTATACTACCGAGAGGGCCCAGAGATATCTATCCAACTTTTGGACGAACAAATCCCAGTCTTGAAACATGCCACCCAACAACCTATCATCGGAGAACCTGAAAGCCACCTTTATAATCACCCAGTTACGAAGTGACGTTTGATGTCCACAAAGATCTCCTCCGATAAGCGGGAGTGACATAATCTCATGGTCTAAGGAAACTATATTTGACATCTATTTAATTTGAGTCTTGTCCATTATATCATCTCCCATGATACAAACTTCATTTATCAAGTGATTCATAAATCCATGGTTAGGAAACATCTAACCATCACTTAATCAAACGAACTAGTCACAAGAGGAAAGACTAGGGACACATTACCGTTTATATTCCACACATGTATTTGTTTCCGGTTAATACAATTCTAGCATGGAATTAAACATATCATGAACGGAGAAATATGATAAACAACAATCATTATTATTGCCTCTTGGGCATATCTCCAACAGCGACGACAACACCGAAGAATCGGAGTCAGACGATGAGCAAGAGCCTTGCGGGGCTATGTGCTTTAGTCGCCATATCCGAGGAGCCAAGATGCCTAAATGCTTCATGCTCACCTCGGAAACACCAAAATACGACGGCCTCCAGGAGCCGTCCGCTTGGCTAGAAGACTACCTGACGGCAGTAACCTGCCAGAGAGGTTCCTCCACTACTGTAATGCAGTACATACAGCTCATGCTCTCAGGATCCGCGCGTGCTTGGCTTAAAAGCCTACCCCGCGGAGTGTATTCCTGCTGGGAAGATTTCAGCGAGGACTTCGTCAAGAACTTTTCGGGAACATACAAGCGCCCGGCCTCGTTCGAAGAACTGCGAGTTTGCAAGCAGCGAGCAGATGAGACACTACGCCAGTACATCCAGCGCTGGACCCTCTTGCGTAATTCGACTGAGAGGATATCTGAAGATAACGCGATATACGTGTTCACTCGAGGAGTCTACCGACTGGAACTCAAGGAGACGCTCGGTAGGGTCAAACCTAAAACTATTGCCCATCTCATGCAGATAGCCAATGAGTGGGCTGATGGGGAGGACTCCATACTCAATGAACGAGGCGAAGGACCCGCCGAAATAGGTGATCAAGGCACATGGAGTCGCCGCAACAATGATCGTCGGCGGAAGCGCAAGATGCGCGCCTACGACGAGAACGACGGAGCAGAACTCATGGCAGTAGGATTCCCCGACAGCCACGAGCAACGAAATCATGACGACAGCCGGTATGAGCAAGGCAGCTGAGCAGTTGGTCGCAAAGAAGAAAAGAACACAAGACGTGAGTGGCAGCAGAGGCAGCCGCGCAATAATCGAGTGCCACGGCCAAAACCAACCCTGCATGCCGATTGCAGGTTCCACATGTACAGAGATGAAAACGGGAACCTCGTGTCTTCTCACCTGTTGAAAGACTGCGAAGACTTCCGCACCCTGCAAGCGTAGTATGCCAGCCTCATCGCGCAACAGGGACAGGTGGTCCCTGGAGCACCAGCAATCGGAGCGCCACCTCCTCCAGCTCTAGCATCGCCAGGGCATATGGCGGGAGCTATCCAGCATCAGGCACGCATCGAAGAACCTCGGGGAAGCGAGGAAGCATACCCAAAGCCTGTGGGACGCATGTTCATGATCCAGAAGGGACGCCCCTCCAACAAGGACCAGAAGCTGATAACAAGGCAGGTGCACCTAGCAGTCAAGGCGCCACCGGCAATACCCGACTTCCTCAGGTGGTCTCATCAAAGTGTCGCCTTTTCTCGTGACGATCACCCGCCTCAGGTGCAACGCCCAGGGCACTCAGCCCTCTTCCTTGACGCCCAGGTTGGTGTGTTTGCAATGAGCCGCGTCTTCATGGACGGTGGCAGCGGCATCAACATCATATTCGTAGATACTCTACGTGGCATGAACATACTGACAACCAACCTGGCACCTTCAGTCAACACCTTCCATGGCATAGTGCCAGGGAGGCCAGTCTATCCCTAGGAACAATCACACTCGAGGTCATCTTCGGCGAGCCCGCCAACTTCGTAAGGAGAAGATCGAGTTCGAGGTCATGGATTGGAAGTCGCAGTACCATGTCATCCTCGGGCGACCTGCGTATGCCAAGTTCATGGCAGTCCCGCATTACGCCTACCTCAAGCTAAAAATGCCAGGACCCAACGGAACCATTACGGTGAACGGCGACTTCGAGCGGTCCGACGAGTGTGACCGCAAGTTCAACAAGATCTCCGAGTCGTTCGGGGCGCAAGAGCAGCTGCAAGAGCTAGCGCTCACCAACGACCGCACCCTCTTTCCAGAGGGCAACAAAACAAAACCAGACTCCGCCTTCAACATAACTAACGACACAAGGGCGCATCAGGTGCACCCAACAGACCCGAAGAAGACGGTTCTTGTGTCGACAAGTTTGCCTCCCGCATAGGAAGGCGCGTTCGTGGAGTTCCTGCGAGAAAACTAGAGCATATTTGCCTGGTGTCCAGCGGACATGCCAGGTATACCCAGGGAATTCGCCGAGCATGCCTTACAAATCTTGCCAAACGCTAGACCAGTCAAACAAACAATGCGACGGTTCGCCAAGTCGAAGCGCTTAGCTATTGGACAGGAAGTCGACAGACTCTTGGCGGCTAAGTTCATTCGGGAGATCAAGAAGTCAGATTGGGTAGCTAACCCAGTCTTAGTGCCAAAGAAGAACACAAAGATACTACGCATGTGTGTCGACTTCACCTCGTTAAACACGTGTTGTCCAAAGGATCATTTCCCCCTGCCGCGTATTGACCAAATTGTCGACTCGACGGCGGGCTGTGAGCGCCTCTCCGTTCTGGATGCCTATTCAGGCTACAATCAGATCCGGATGAAGGAGGAAGACGAAGAAAAAACAGCATTTATCACGCCCTTTGGCGTCTACTGCTACACAATGATGCCCTTCGGGCTTAAAAATGCGGGTGCTACTTACCAGCGTATGATGCAAAACTGCCTCAGGAAGCAGATCGGGCGCAACGTCCAGGTCTACATAGATGACATTGTCATCAAATCAAAGAAAGAGGTTACCTTACTCGATGACTTGCGCGAGACATTCGCCGCGCTAAAGGAGTATAACATCAAGCTAAACCCGATGAAGTGTGTATTCGGAGTTCCAGCCGGACAACTGCTCGGGTACCTCGTGTCAGCACAAGGCATCGAGGCAAATCCAGAGAAAATACAAGCGCTCCTAACAATGCCGGAACCCTCAAAGCTTCGGGATGTCCAGCAGCTATCCGGGAGGGTGGCCGCATTGAGCCGCTTCATCAGCAAGCTCGGTGAAAAGGCGTTCCCGTTCTATCAGCTAATGAAGAAGACTGATAAATTCACTTGGACCCAGAAGCCAGAGCTGCCTTCGCCGACCTAAAGCGCACATTGTCGACTCCGCCAGTCCTGGTAGCTCCAAGGGAGAAGGAACGACTGTACTTATACATCGCTGCCACAAATCGGGTAGTGAGCACTGTATTAGTCGTCGAGCGTGCAGAGGAAGGCAAAGTCCATGGAGTACAGAGACCTGTTTATTACCTCAGCGAGGTTCTGTCTTTGTCCAAGCAAAGGTACCCGCACTACCAAAAGCTCGCTTATGGCGTCTTCATGTCCTCGCGCAAGGTGGCACATTACTTCTCAGAGCACCCGATCATGGTGGTGAGTGGGGCACCACTCTCGGACATACTAAATAACTCCAAGGCAACGGGCAAAGTAGCCAAGTGGAGCATCGAGTTAGGTCCTCTGGACCTCACATATAAACACCCGACATCAATCAAGGCACAAGTTCTGCCAGACTTCACCACAGAGTGGATGGAGATGTAGCTGCCCTCCGTACCCGATACCTCGAACTCATGGACCATGTACTTTGATGGTTCCAAGAGACACTAGGGAGAAGGCACAGGAATCATACTCATATCACCAAAAGGCGACAAGCTATGTCCTGCAGATGGACTTTGAGAAGCCGTCAACAACGAAGCCGAGTATGAAGCTCTGATACATGGGATGAAGATGGCCAAGGAGTGCGGAGCAGATAGGCTCATGATCTACGGGGACTCCAACTTGGTCGTTCACCGGGACCTATACAACACCTTGGAGGGCAGTTCGACGGCTGCGAGTTGCGCCATGTGGGGCGCGGCAGCAACGAGGAAGCAGATACTTTGGCGAACGTCGGGTCCATGAAAGCCAAGGTACCCCCAGGCGTTTTCCTGGAGGTGATAAAAAAGATGTCTATCAAAACCGCGCGGCCATCGGCGCCCGCGACGACAGCACCCGAAACTTCAGGGCCTGTGGCATCAGGCTCTGAAGCAACTGATACAATCACGCGTCCGGTGGAGGTTCCTGGTTAAAACGATCTGGACGAGGCTGTTCCTCGCATACATGCTACGTCAAGAACTCCCGGAAGACATAGTGGAAGCACAACGCATCACCAGGCGAGCCAAAGCTTTCACAATAATCAACAGAGCCTTGTACAAGAGGAGTATATCGGGTGTGCTCCAGAGGTGCATCGCACCCGAAGACGGCAGGGCTATACTCATCGAGATTCATGAAGGGACATGTGGGCATCACGCCAGCAGTCGAGCCTTAGTCGCCAAGGCCCTGCGCTGGGTTTTACTAGCCCACAGCGCTCCACGATGCTGAGGACATCGTCAGGCGATGCATCGGGTGCCAGAAGTTCACCCCTAAGCCGCATGCCCCCACTTCAGAATTGAAGACGATACCCCTCTCCTGGCCGTTCGCTCAATGGGGACTCGATATGGTCGGGCCACTAAGGAAATCTGCCCGCGGCGGACACACACACCTTCTGGTGGCCGTGGACAAGTTCACAAAGTGGATAGAAGCTGTCCTGATCACAAATGCAGCGGCTACCTCGGCTGTCAACTTTATCAGGTCCATCATTTTCCGCTTCGGCGTACCGCATAGCATCATCATCGACAACGGAACGAACTTCACCGCCAAAGAATTCCAAGACTTCTGCGACAGTCAAGGCATCAAGCTTAATTACGCCTCGGTGGCGCATTCACAATCCAATGGACAAGTAGAAAAAGAAAACGGCCTCGTATGCAGTGGCATTAAAAAGCGCCTCTTTGCACCACTCAAGCGCGCCGCAGGTGCCTGGGTGGAGGAGCTACCTTCTGTCTTGTGGAGCCTACGCACGACACCCAACAGGTCTACCCAATACACTCCGTTCTTCATGGTGTACGGGGCAGAAGCAGTCCTGCCACATGATATACGCTTTGACGCACCCCGCGTCGTGGCGTATGATGAGGACGACGCAAACAAAGCACTCGAGGACGACGTCGACTTGCTGGACGAGGCGCGAGATATTGCACTCGCCAGAACGGCAACTTATCAGCAAAACCTGCGCAACTACCACAGCCGTCGATTGCGTACGAGGTCCTTCGTGGAAGGCGACCTTGTGCTCCGGCTCAAGAAGAAGAAAGTACACAAACTCGCCTCCCCGTGGGAGGGACCCTTCATCATCACTGAGGTCATCGGAGGAGGAGCGTATCGCCTGAAGAATGCGAGGAACGGAGAAGTCTCCAACAATCCGTGGAACGCTGCACGTCTACGACGCTTCTATGCGTAAGCACAAATGTTATGAAGGCTATTCAGCCATCGATGTAAACATTGAGGCTGCACCTCCATCAATAAAGGTCAGAGTTCCTCCATTTGAGCAAGCAAAGTGGTAACAATTACATAAGCTCCGGCGTAGCACCTCATACTCGGTGGCTACACCGTCAAGTGCAAACAATCACATAAACTCCGGCGTAGCACCTCATACTCGGGGGCTACACCGTCGAGTGCAAACAATCACATAAACTCCGGCGTAGCACCTCATACTCGGGGGCTACACCGTCGAGTGCAAACAATCACATAAACTCCGGCGTAGCACCTCATACTCGGGGGCTACACCGTCGAGTGCAAACAATCACGTAAACTCCGGCGTAGCACCTCATACTCGGGGGCTACACCGTTGAATGCAAACAATTACAGAAGCACCGGCGTAGCACCCAATGACTCGGGGGCTGCGCCTAGCAAAATAAGCAAAAATACAAGACTTCATACGCAAAGTATTTTCATATGGTACAATATATTTCTTTCAAAATCTATACAGCAGGCTCTGACTTAGGAGCCCGTGAAGATACATGCTCCAACTGCAGGTCCGTGTCATGCTCCAACTTATCAACTAAAGTGACGGCTACATCCTCTACGTCTCGATAGTGCGCCTCCAGCGACGTCGGCTCACCATCAGGCCGAGCAGGAACACTCTCTATTCCGGTCAAGACAAGGTACGGGTGCCGCCTACGCACAAGCGCCAGGGCATACTGGGCGCCGCTGACAAGTTGGGAGCGGATGAATCCTCGCGTAGCCTCACCATTGCGAAATCGCGACAGAAGAGCACTCAATCCTCGCGCCTGGCGGTCCAAAGGAAACAGAGCCTTGTGGACCATCGACAGAGCAGACCTGCATGATTCAACAAGTGACCCTACCTGCTGCACTCGATCCTGCAGCACGACAAGGACTCGAGCCCGTGCAGGGTCAGACCAGAAGGAAGTTGTGTCCCGGCCAGTTACCTCTGCAATGGAAAGCAGCCGCCGATTTACTCGGCTGTCCTCAGCACGAGCATCCGTTTGAACACATGCGGCAAAGAAAACAATCAGCAAATGGCATGGACGAACAGTCAAGGACTCGGGGGCTTGCAGTTGCTTACACAACAGATCCTAGTTCGCCCTTTCCAGTTCATCTAATAGGAACGCCTCGCGCTCCATAGGACGAGGCTGTTTCGACTTCAAGACAGCCAAGACTCCCTGCGTAGTCCGCAGGTCTTGTTCCAGCCTAGAACACTTAGTCTGGAGATAGGAGAGCCGGTACTCATCAGCTCCGCGACTACCAGTGGGAGCATTAGTTCCAGCAGCAGCAGAGGCTGGCGTTTGGTCAGCAACAGCCCCAGCAAATGATGTGGTACTGGCAGGAGCAGTCAGCGCAATAAAAAGCAAGTCCAAACGTATAAGGAAGCAGTCTAAACAGTCAAAATAAAAGTAACTCCCCTTAAGCAGTCAATAGGCCTGGGGGCTCAGAGAAAGGACGATCATGAGCAAAGTACAAGGCAAAGATAGCATAGTATGAACAACAAAAGGACCAACAAGTCATTACATTGATTAAGGCTGCAGGGACAGTTTAAGATTTTACAATCCATAAATCAAAGCAGATACTAAGATTAAAGCTACTAAGTGCTGGCGGGCTTCTTGGCTTGCCGGGCAGACTCCTTCTCCATGGTCTTCGCCAGTCGCTACGCCAGTTGGAGTGACCGGACGGAGAAGTCGCCAAGGGGCAAAGCTTTGCCATCAGGTTTGCGAGGACGCCCTGACACGACCTTGTCGAAGTCCCCTTCAATGCCGTGGCCTAGCAGCATCAAGAAGGTTGTCTGTGAGCCACGTACCGTATGCTCGCGACGGTAGTCCGCCAGCGTTGAGGTCACCGGGCCAAAGAGATCGGCCAACTCGCTGAACGAAGAAAGGGGTTGCGCCCTCGGAAACACGGAGGAGTGTATATGCGCGAGTGCCCCCTTCGCCTTCAGAAGGAGGCTACTCGTTTCGCCCCAACGCCCTCAATAGCGGCCAGCGCGCCCTCTAAATCAGCAGGGGTGGCCTGACCACTGGAACCCGTAGGAGTACCCAGGTACCCTGATATTACGGGCAACAGAAAACAACTCAGCAAAACGCAAGGAAGAAAAGCTTTCCAGATAATTTCTGGGTAGGAGGTACTTACCTGACAAAGAGTTGGCTACAGCTCCAAGCCGCTTAGCCGTCTCCTTCTCGCGTACCTTGGCGGCTTCCTCCGCAGCTCTAGCGGCTGCGTCCGCCAACGCGCGAGCATCAGCGTCGGCGGAGACAAGCTTCGTCTCGAGCTCGGAGGAATGCCGAATGGCGTCGTCTCGCTCGCGCTTAGCCTGTGCGAGAGATTCTGCATAGCAAGCCAATTGAAGTACAACATGCCAAGGAAACAAACAAGTACATAAGAAGAACAAAAAAGCTACCTTACAGGGCAGTGGCTTGTTGCTTCTGCTGCTCCACCGCAGCCTCCATCGCAGCATAGCGATGCCCGATATCCAGCAACTCCAGGGTGAACGGCTAAAATAAGAAGATAACAAAGTTGGAGGCTGATGACGGAATTGATGAGAATGTTCTTCTCCTCAACTATGCCAGCAGTACTCTTGATACCCTGAAAGGAAAATATGGGATAGGTTGAGCCTCCAAGTGCAGAGTATGTAGTAGTGAAAGTCTTTTCCCCACGAGGGTGACTCGAGGGTTTGATATCGAACTCTCGTGGAATCAGTAGAGTGGGTTTTATCTTCTTGGCCTTCTCTAGATTTCCTGCAAACAAGTAAATTGCTTTGTGCCCTCAACCTCACCAAGTGGTTGTCAAGCACAAGGTGTGAGAATGATATTAAGATGATAATGAATGCAAAACAGCAAGTAAAAATGCTATGGTGGTAAATAAATATGCAAGGATGATAGCAATGATGATGGATGGTATTTTTGTGGTTTTTATATGTGAATGCAAGAAGTAAAAGTGTTTTTGTATTTTCTGATTTAAAAATGGCTGAATGTAAAAGATGCTTAAAAGTGGTTGGAAAAGTGTTTCTTATGATTAAAAATGGACCGGGGTTCATGGTTTCACACATGCACTCTCTCTTTAATACAGTGTGGCAAACAAGTAGACATAGGATTAACATATGAGATTGCAAACAAGGTCATTGACATGTTACTAATTATATGGGCATCACGTCCTAACATAGAGACCTTTTGATTATTAGTCTCACTTATACTCCACCAAGATGTGAACTAAATCATGCATCTTAGTAATTAAGATAACATCAGAGTATAGCTTTAAGATCAATGACATGAAGTTAAAATAAACACATGATGGATCTAGTCTTAGGTAGAGGCATGTCACTCCTCCTACCCTTCAACATGGTATTTTGATTTATCCCTAGTGAGGCAACAAAGTAAGGTAAACACCCAATAGATCATGATATTCAAGTTGTCAGCTTATCACTTCACCACCCCCGTTACTCCAACTAATGCACACGTTCCCCCACACACGCTCTCATAAACATGCTTGATCATAACAAGGATATAAGAACGGGGTACATAATATGCATCTACTTTCATAACTGAAACAAACATTGCAATCTCAATATATATTAACTCATAGAAAGATCCACCACAAAGGTAATACAACGATGACCATAATCATATTCAGCAGCTCATACGGTGCTAACTAGTGAAGCTCAAGAGAGAGAGAGAGATACATATGCTACTGCCACAAACCCATAGTCCATAGGTGGACTACTCCCTCTTCATCATGGAGACGGTGGAGATGTCGATGGAGAAGGTGGCGACCTCTCCGGCAGGGCTCCGCCGGAGTTTTCCCCCTCCGATCTTCAGCCTCCTGATCTCTGTTTTCTGGTTTCTCTCGTGTGGCGGCTCTCCCGTCGCAAAACGTCAGGGGACCTTTTATATAGGCGTTTTTAGGTCACGAGGATGCTTCTGGGCGAAGGATCGATGCAAACGGGGCCACGAGGGCCGATTGGGATGGGCCCACGCAGCCTGGTACTATAGCCGCATGGGACCCCCCTTTTGGTCCTCCGGCCTCCGTTCGTTGACTTCTTTCGCTCCTAAATCTTCTCCTTCCAAAATAATGACCCCCGTAAATTTATAGCTCATTATGACGTCGTTAAGGTCCTGAAACAAATAGAGAAAGAAAAAGGGGTTTTATGCCTGCGCAGGATTAATTCCATAAAAAGAGGAAATCATCATAAATTACCAAAAATCATTAAATAACAGTAATATACCCCTTATATGATTCAAATATGATTGGAATATAACTATTATAGTGCAAAGTTCATGTATGCATTTTAGATGCATCAACATCCCCAAACTTAACTCATGCTCGTCCTCGAGTATGAAAGTGATAAAACTAACATGAACTTTGCAATATAATCACAACATGGATATAAAAGATGATTGCTACTGCTACATAAAGTCAAATGATTCATTATTTCAAAGAAGTAGCAATATGCAAACAGTTTATAAAGTGATATCAAGTATTCAATGAAAAGATGATCAACGATAGTTCACAAAGTGCAACATAAAAGATAGTACTATGGACATTCTTACTTTTGCATACTTTGGTCCATAGAGTGTAGAAAATCTGAATAAATAAGCAGAGGTAAAGCATGCATGAGTTTCATCTATCCTCCAAACTATTCTACTTAAGTTATTGAATGCAATGGTAATACTTGGTGTCAAGCTCTCATTCCCCTATCATAGCATCTTGAATGATTAAAGTTGAATGTGAAAGCAAATATGAGTAGTGGCCTTGATAAAGTAAAGGTTAGATGTCTCATGCCCCTTGAATATAAGTTCCTACACCATGATTACTCAACTTGGGAAACAAAGCAAGTTTAAGTTATCTATCATTGTAAGTAATAACGGTATCATCAAGAGTCTCAACTGGGGTACCTCTTGTCCCATGATATGGATCAAGCACATATCAAAACAACAAGACAAACAAACATATTGAACAATCTCAACACCCTCTTTATTTACCACTTGATATAGCTTTTTATTGTAGGGTGTATCACAGAGGGTTCAAAATAGCATGTAATTAAATTTCCACCATGAATGATGCATGGCTTAGATTAGCGGCCCAGGTTCCTCTCTAACCATTTATACAAACTCATTTAAACTTAACTCTATTTCCACATTTATTTCGTCATGATAGGCATCCATAGACAAAAGTACATGATATCAACTAAACAAATGATTAAACATATTGAAAGCTTTGCATGTGACAGCACATATGGGCTAACTCCCAAACTTAAACATTTATCAAGCCACTATCTTCATAATATTAATCACAACGGTTCATCTTTATGAATGCAATAAAAGTAAAGTGTGCATCAAGCTCGCGAGAGCTTTTTAACCAACTTTTGCCATTACAATGAACAACATCATCATTTTCATTTAGAGGCATAGATAACACAAATAACATGATAAACATACTTGGAATAGCATAAAGCTAATAGGTAGATATGGTGGACTCACTGGAAAAACTTGGGCTGAAGGTGTTGGAAACAAGTTTTTACTTGTTGAAATTTTTGGGCTAGCAAAGGGAGAAAGATGACCATTTAGATACATGCATGAGTGTCCATAGAACTAACTAATTCATGCCAAACAAGGTGAAGTAACATACAGCATCAAAACATGAATAAAAGATAGCTCATGATAAGCATTTGTAAATTATTACTCATAAAGAAGCTCATGAATCATGCAACTATATGTGTCATTAAAAATCAACTTAGACATCCCTTTTCCCAATACAATAAAAGCATGCAAGATATTTCAACCCAAATTTCCAGTAGCATTCTCGTATATAAAAGATAGTGTAGTGGTCTCACAAAATAAAAATCAAAGCAAATCAAACTAAAAGACGCTCCAAGTTTATGCGATAAAGTGCAATGATAGAAAAACAGAAGTTAGACGTGTGCAAACCGAGAGTGTTTTGGTTCAGTGGGGATGTTCACATCCCCAAGCTTATGGTTTTCACCATCCTTGGATAATTCATGGTGCATATTCTCCAATCCCTGTGAAAAAACTTCAAAACACAATTTATCCCATCTCTTTCTGTGCGGTGATATTAGTAGAGATAAATAAACAAATTTCTTTGCTGCATATAATCAATGGATTAAAATTCATATGAATGACCAGAGAATGTATAATGTTGTATGCCTACTCATAAACTCAATGGATCAACTCATAGTTCAAACTATGCATTAAAACAATATGGGACAGAATCTGTCCAGAAAAACAGCAGCAGCAAACGTATTTTCTGTCCTACTTAAACTTGTCGAAAAAATCTGAAAAATTCAGGCATACAAAGGATGAAAAGTTGCCGTTACAATAAAAATGTCAGCTCATTTGGAGTTACAGAATAGGAATAATAAATATGGCAGAGAAAACTACTATTATGTGGCAGAAGGAACACATTGTGCTTCCAAATTGGAAGCCAAGGCCACCGTCTCCACCACCTCCGCCATCTCCGCCGCGTCAGCCATCCTCCGCCGCATCAGCCATCTCCGACACACCAGCCATCTCCACCACGTCAGCCGTCTCCTCCGCGCCCATCCATCTCCGCCGCGCCAGCCATCTCCACCGCGCCAGCCATCTCCGCCGCGTCAGCCATCTCCGCCGCGCAGCCATCTCCGCCGCGTCAGCAGAAACAACCATCTCCGCCGCCTCTGCAAAAGAGCCATCTCGCCGCCTCAGCAGAAACAGCCATCTCCGCGCCTCAACCCGGGTGCTAAAGCGGAAGAGCACCACTGGCGCCGCTCCGGCGGCTAGTGCTACAGCTCGGAGTAAATCCTCAAAGAAGAAAGCAAAGGCTGCTACTGCCAAGTTATCTTACGAGAAGACTCAAGAGGAAACTTGAGCTATCAGTAAAGGAAGACGTGGCACGCCAGTTAGCATCGAAACGGCCCCCGCCTGAGCCGAAATTAGATTCGGTAAAAGTGAGGAGAACATTGGAAAACCTGAGGCGACCAACGGCTGAGGAAAACGCTACCAGACTAACGACGCTCTATTATTAAGTCACGTACATCTCAGAAGGAGCGGCCGCGTGCAAAGCGGGAGAAAAGTTGCCCAGCTCGGAGAACAGAAAAACTAATCGTGCCCCCCGCTCAACGTGTTTTCCGATATCCCGGTTGATTCGGAATATACAAAACTAATGCGAGTAGCGGCCGATAATCTTGGGGTGTCTTTGGTTGAATACTTAGGCTCTATGAAAGAGTATCCCATGGCTGAGCCGTGCAATACAAATACAAGCACGGGGAGCCTCCTTGTCAGACCGGAGGAGGTCGGAATCTTCCTACCAAAATGCGAAGATTCCATCAGTGGTACATGGAAGAAGCAAAGAAAGGGACAAACTATCTCATTTTGGGAATTAAAGAATGAGCATTTCTTGCGTGGAAAAGACGAGATCCAAATTGAATTTGAAGAATTATTTCAGTTATTCAATCAAGACGCCATCGACAAATCTATCGTCAGTGCCTATTGTCTGTAAGTATTTCTTCTGTAATTAAGTCTCTAGCTCAGCTCGTTCATTGCATGTATAATTATCCTCACTCTATAATGCAGATTGAAGATTCTCGAATGCAAACGAGGACGAATATATGACATTGGGTTCGTTGACCCAGATGTCGTTCATGGATATAATCTAAATATAAACCCAATGAAACGGAGGACGCATTGGTGCAGGCGTTAAGAGACAGGAAACCAAAAGGAAAATTACTATTTCTTACAACTTCGGGTGAGTGTTACTTTTGTTATACACATTCTATTCGTTTACTCGATGTTAAGTGTAATTAATGAGTTATGCATGCGCAGGTTTCACTATATTCTGCTAATCATTATTCCTGACCAAGGAGTAGTACTAGTCATGGACCCGCTACGTAGTGAGACTGAGAAGTGGGAAGACATGGCTGAAATGCTGCAGAGGTAATTTTAACCATTATGGCACTATATCGACAACTTTCGTTCATTCCTAATATCTAGTAATTAATAAGTCTTTTATTCATTTTCTTTGCCTGTCAGGGCTTGGAAATGGTTCACCAGTTGGGCTCGGGGTTAGTGGAAGAGAAGCTTGAATTTAAAGAACTAAGTGTAAGTAGTACTCGCTACAACCCGCGCATCTGTTTTGATTCTACTTTGAATAATATTATCATTTCGATTGATTATTATTTGATTGAACTATATTCTCGTAAAGTGACCCGAGGCAGGGATCCGGGAATAATTATGTGGATTCTACGTCTACGAGTTCATTCGCGAGACGACCTGTGAGAGGGGCAGAATCTGTAGAACAACTTCGAGTACGTTCACAATATTATTTTATATCATCAATTGTGTGAGATTCATTCATATATAATATTGACCCCTTTCTTTAAATTAGATCCAACGGATGCGGGACGGGCTCCTACCAAAAGGAACGCCTGCGAGCAATTCAAGAGGAGTTGGCGGCATTCTTCTTAGATCATGTCATATCTAAGGGTGTAGAATATTTATCCCTACTAGTAGAGATCGTAAGAGATATTGTATATATATGGTACTATATATGTAATAGGTTCGACTGCAAGAGGACGATGAAATAGGTCACACTTTGATCTTATATTTATGACGATGTTGTGTATGGTTCCTTCTTTATTATATATATGTGTAGTACCGTCGAATTGAATGCACAAACCTTAACCCTAAAAGGAAACAATAAATGAAAAAAATTAAAACAAAAAAAACAGTAAAAGAAAACCTAAACCCTAAAACCACAGCGTGCAGACCTTTAGTCCCGGTTGGTGTTACCAACCGGGACTAAAGGGTCTCCGACCCTGGGCGCTCGGCAGCGGCCACGTTCAGACCTTTCGTCCCAGTTGGTGTTACCAAACCGGGACTAAAGGGTCTCCGACCCCGGGCGCTCGGCAGCGGCCACGTGGGGAACCTTTCGTCCCGGTTTGTAACGCAACCGGGACTAAAGGGTGGGCCTTTAGTCCGATTACGTAGTCCGTTGCGCAACCGGGACTAAACGCCCTCTGAGCCCGGGACAAAAGGCTCTTTTTCCACTAGTGCTCGCCGGTGATGGTCTTGACGAAGATCTGCATCGTCGTGGGTAGTGTTGGTGCCGTGGGGTGGGCCAAGCGTAACGCCACGGACGAGGAAGCGGAAACGCGATCGGTACGAAACCGAGCAGGCAATGGCAACGGGAAAGGAAAATAATC
>QRDG01000427.1:480971-575537 GCA_012064385.1 Puccinellia tenuiflora | reverse complement strand
GGACAGGAAGGATGATCTTCTTCTTTGGCCTTGGCTGCATGTTGTCGTCCTCTTCCTCAGTCCTTGGCCTGCTGCGTGGAGCCCCCAGGGCTCCTCCCTGGGTTGTCAACGCTTGTAAACTTTCGGTGTCCTCCTTGCTCGCCCCCTTTGCCTTCTCTTCCAGCGGGGGAGAGCTTTCTTCGTCGCCTCGTCGTCCTTCTCGGAGGGGAAGGTGTCGTTGGCAGCAGTGAAGCTTGCGTCATCAGCGGCTCCCCCACTGCCTCCCGTTGCGGCCTTGGCTAGGGTGACTTGCGCCTCTTGTATGGAGTCAGAAGGAGGAGGCAGAGCAGGTGTGGTCGAAGTAGTCGCAGCTCCCTCGCCGGTCCTCAAGGTGGTGGGGAGGTCCTTGATGGAAAGCCTGCCCACTTCCTTGGCGACGTGGGCGACGATGGAGGTTTGTCGATGGCGGGTTGGGTTGGGGTAGCGCACGTGGCCATCCTGCAGGTCGCACCAAGGGAGGGGTTGCTGTTGACGAACTTGACCGATGATCTCCGGCAGGTACCAGCACCGTGGGTCCTCAGGGTGGATTGGAGCCACACCAAGGTCAACGCTGTACTGCTCGATCTCCCCGTTTGCAGGGAGCTTGCACTCTGTTGCTTGATGGCCGATCACACCACAGAGTAGGCAGAAAGTCGGTAGGCGTTCATAGAGCACCGACACGATCACCACTTCATCTGTGATCTCATCAACCATGGTGATCCACCTCTGCAACGCCTGATCAACAGGAAGGCGAACTCTTGCCCTGATAAACTTAGCACAGATATCACCCCTAGCATTATTATCAATGGAAATAAATTCACCAATACGCTTTCCAAGATCTCTAGCTAGTTCTTTAGAAAGAAGGTAGAAGGGGATATTTTTAAACTGAGCCCAGATGGGGATGGTGTTGAGCTTAACAGATTCTGGGTCATCTCCCTCCTTCAGTTCATCAACTAGGACTGCATCATTCCGAAATCTCCATGGTCCACCCCGTGTTACATGGAGAAAATCACCTTCTTGTGAGAACTCAAGAACAAACCTTCTGTCCTGGAGCTGGTTCATGTCGAGGTGGCCGCGAATTCTCCAAAGCTTTTTCATGTTGTCGATGAGGGTCTTTGAGCTCACGGCGAGGATCGACAGGAAGATCCCCACCGCGAGGAATCTGGGGCGAGCAGCTCCTCTCGCCCTTGCCATGTTCACCACCAACGGCGTTTTCTCCTTCTCGGTACCCAGCTCCGCGACGGTCTCCTTTCCTTTGAGGCGGCGGGAGGAGGCATCCAGGGTGTTGAAGGCGCTGCCCCTGAGCCCCTCCAAGGCCACCACCGTGTTGTTGTTGTCGAGGTCGTCATTGGCACGCGCACCCGCAGCAGCAGAGTTATCGGCCGCTTTTGCCGCCACCGCAGCAGAGTGCGCCATGGGCAGAGCTAGCAAGCCGGAGCAGGGCAGAGAGGAAGGTGGAAGGCGTTGGGGACTGGTGGTGAGGTACGAATTGGCCGGAGGGGAATAAGAAGGCTCCTCTTTGAGCGTTTTGATCCGGTGATTGCTCCCTGCATAGAAGCGATTGAATGTGTGGAGAATTGACTGGCCACTGATCCTCTGACCCGTAAACTCTGCGACAGGCTGTGTTACTTCAATCCTAGGATCAGGGTACACCAAATTTGCCCCAGGGAGGTGGAATTTCGGGGAATCAAGAGGCGGGCAGAGAAATCCCGACAACGGCGTGAAATCCGCTCTCAAGGAAACGCTCGTAGGGGCGTGGCTTGGAGGAAGCAACACGGGGGCAGGGGTCTCCAGGCGAGACTCCCGGTCGATCTTTACCAGGGGGAGAGGGAGTGGGACGAAAATTATGGGAAGTGATTCTTGTTTCAGATCAGAAACAAGGGGAGCGGTCGAGGCAGGGGCGGCATCAATTGGGCCTCCACGCTCAAGAACAAACTGGGATGGGGAGCTCTCGATCCTGCTCGAATGGCTAAGGAAATCAGTGAATTTAGAGCGGAAATAGGTAGAGCTCTTTCTGGGATTTGGGGATTTGGCAATAATCTCTCTCAATCTCTCTTTAAAGGCTGTGGGGATGAAATCGGAATCACAGGGG
Source organism: Puccinellia tenuiflora (assembly GCA_012064385.1). Classification (NCBI taxonomy): domain Eukaryota; kingdom Viridiplantae; phylum Streptophyta; class Magnoliopsida; order Poales; family Poaceae; genus Puccinellia; species Puccinellia tenuiflora. The sequence continues at coordinate 573,427 of QRDG01000427.1, read as the reverse complement.
CGGGGAATCTGGGTGCGGTTGATTTTGTTGGTATTGCGGTGGGGAATCTCACACTCTTCATCTCTCTGCAAACTCTCTATCACTCGTATCAAATCACCGGCGTGGGGCGGCGGATCCGGGGGATCGCCTCCCGCGTCGCCCGACAGACGAACCGACATGACCTCTCCACTAAATGTTAACCTGAATTCCTTGTCAGCGTCCAAAGAATTTACGTGTCTAAAATTACAGGATTATGGCAATCATACGAATGTGAAACTGAGAATTTAGAAAAAAAAACGGGGAGATGTGAGGGAACAATCATTTGAGAAGAATACAAGAGAAACACATTAGTAAAAAATTATACAAACCAATGATAGCAAGAGTAAAAACAAAGGGGAGAAGAAACAACGATAGCCAGCTAGTTGCCAATTCGATCACGGTCCGACGACGGCTTCATCGGGCCTTTTCACAATGGCTCTTCCAAAGCTATTTGTCGGGCTTGCGCCGCCGAGCATGGGTTCAGGGTAGGCGCCCTATGCCTGCTCGGTCTGGCCATCGTCCTGACCGCGTCTGCTCTTGCTGGATCTGAAGTTGATTGCTCCACCGCGGGGATTGTCTTCCTGATCCGGGCAAGATCTGGTTGCTACTGCTTCCGGCGGGCCACACCAACGTAATGGTGTCAACCAGACGCGATGGTCAAGGTTTGTATTCGGTAGCTGAAGTGTTTGTGTCCTCTCGATTGGTTGGGATGCGCCGATGCACGTGGTGTTAGTCACGGCGCCGAGATGGGGTCGTGGCTTGGGTGTCGACAAGCTTCTTGAATACACCTTCGCTGCTCTCCCCCAATTCTTCCCCGATGATCTAGGTGAAAACCCCATATCCTTTCGGATCGGGCGGCGACATATTTTGTTATCGTTTCCTTTCTGAAGGCACCACATCGGAGTTCATGGTTTGTCTCTCTTACGGCCGTAGTGTGGTGGCAGTGATGGTAGTGTTTGACGACGGATGAGCTTGTTTATTCGGTTCTGGACATCTCAGCGTTGGTGCGTCAGCTCAAGTTCTAGGGTGAGCTCTGGCCCACAAACACCGGTGTCTCCTGTCGAACAAGGATAGGCGGCCCTTTGGTGATAGAGATTAGAAAGGGCGGTGCTGCCCTGTCGGTTTGAATGTGTTCAACCTTGTTGGCATCTTCGGCTCTTCAAAATGTTATTTGTTTCTAAGCTTGTTGAATATTCTGCACCTTCCGGCATTGTGGCGTCATGTCTCGGCCTTCAAGGTCAAAATTTACAAAATCAGTGCAAATTTCCAATTGACTTTTTAGAATGATCTCAATTTGCCAGGAGACTCGTAAAACCTATATTTTAATTACTACAATCCTTTTAGATCGTTTTAAATTTTATGTTTTTTGTATGGCTTGGGAAAGTTTGTTTCAAACGATTCCAATAATGCTTAGGTGCGGTGACCCAGCACACCACTGCATGGTGTAGTGTGCAAGTCGTTGACATAATACTCACAGAAAGACCTATCCGTGAATATTACATCTCTCAGAGTGGTACAACAGAAACATAGCAGGTCCAAGGTAACACTATAGGATTACAACAATATTCACTACAAAATCTCGAGAACCTCCTCGATACATAGAGGATAGCCTCGTGCAAATGAAATCCAGAGAAGAGCCAATTCGTAGCACTAAGCTGGAGATCAACTCTAGCTCTAACTCCTAATCCACTATTGCTGTTGCCAGCACCTTAATCTTCTCTATCTGGAGTAAGATTATCCGGACTTGTACTCGTTCCTCCAGTAGGCGTGGTCTCCTTCATTGGCAGTGTGATCTTTTTGACATTGTTGACATTGCTCCTTCGTGGCCATAGTTGTAGTTGTGCTTCGGTTGGTGAAGTAGCAGTTGACTCCTTAATGAAGATCTCGACGTTGTGATGGACCACCGTCAACTCCTTTGATGGCTCCAAAGTCTAAGCAGGGGGTCAAAAGGGCAAGGGTGAGTAACCAGCGTTACCCAGCAAGTCCATTATGTACGGTGGGAAGTTTGATGCACTAGCTACAGCTTTAGACTCCAGGGAGCCTTAAGCTTAATGCAAGGTTTTTGTAAACATTTTTTTTAAGAGGTTGCTTTTATTTCTGAAGACTATGCCCGTCATCCTTCACAGGGCTAGAACTTTCATGGAGTTCCTTTCCTGCAGCGTTCGCAGCTCCTTCCCGGAACAGGGAGTAACATGTTACAATTCTTTACACTCTGCAGAGGTGCGTTACTTTACCCATAAGAGATCAAGACCTTGTTGCACAACCAGGTAGCTTTCCTGTCCACACTTCCTTTGGTGTGGGGCCCGGTTTTTGATCCAAGCCATTCACTGTGCTTCTCCACACAACGCATGCCCACCCAATTCATGCATAGCGAGTTTACCCCTGATGCTCTACCCCTCACGGTAGACACCTAGGCTCTCCTTGCAGACCATCCTAGGCCCCAGTCTCCGTGGGAATTAAGGGATCCCACCCATGTGCATGTAGTCCCGCAAGACCTACAGCCTACGGCACTGGCAGCCCGTTGACATGCATCCGGGAGAAGTACAGATGACATTTCCCGTCCCATTCCAAGTCTTATGGTTAACGCGTCTTTACGGCGCAATCATTATGACGGCATTTGTTGTTAATCCTAGGTAATACTTTCCCTTGCAAATGGAACCTCCGGACCTATTCTTCTTACCATGGTCCCATTTGCCAACCATAATAGGTTACCACCACTCAGGTAGATAGCAAAATAGTCAAGTTATTAAAGAAATAGGTTTTATGCTTTCTTTTGTATAAAGGTGATAGTATAATAAGGTTTTGCAAATAGTTTTATAATAAATACTTCAAGAGATATGAGCAAGTGATGAACTTGCCTGAGGCAGAGGTGGCAGTTCATGCCCTTCGGGGTTCTAGGGTGCGTCAGAACCCGGAGATCTGAAAATAGCAAAGTAGTCCGGGTAAGGACTACTAGAAACACTTGCAATATGCTAATATGCATAAATATGAGATGCATCGTATATAACCCAAAATACCTAAACTCACAAGTAAGCGCTTAGTGTTATTGATTACTTTGTTAAAGGTGAAATACTTTGAGTTGTTATCACATTCAGACTTAAGTGTTTGTTATGATTAACGAAGTAATGTTTTACATGATTAGTAAACAACTTACAGGTGCTCAGATAAGGATTGCATTTAATCCACAAATTTATTTTATTTAACTACTTTCAAAAAGAAATAACACTAGAGTGACTGATTTTCAAATGAATTCCTTTTTGTGTGTTTTACCTAGGATGAGTAACAGGACAGTCATTTACATAAAGGTATTTGATTTCAAATTTTATGTTTTGAATTTATATCTCAAATTTATTTTCTTTATAGGAAACTAGTTGTTTTAGAAGCTAGTACAAATCAATTCCACTTACTACCTTAGAATTAATTACATAAGAAGATTCTTTTCAAATAATTTATTTTAAAATAACTGAAATCATATCCATTTATGGATCTTAGTATTTTTCCTTCAATAAAACCTTTTCAATAAATTAAATAAAATTCAAATTTGAAATCCTTATAAAATTTGGAGTTGACAACATATTTTTACTTAATTTTTGGAATTTAAAAAAAAAATTCAAAATTTTAAGTGTTGCTTTAGTGGCATTTTGGTAATTCTAAACAACTTTTAATTTTAATTGCTAAATTAAGAATGAATTTGGTATATTTAAGTAGGTTTCATTTTTCTAAGAATTTTGGTATATTATTTGTAATTTTCTGATTTAGGAATTAAAAGTTATTGAATTTACAATTTTAAACATTTTCTGGAATTTGATTAAATATCTGCCAGAGGGGTCCCACATGTTAGGGATTTATCATATTTTGGAAAATATTAAAACTGGCTGACGTCACGTGACGTCAGCACGGGGAACAGCGGGGAAGTCGACCAAAATCCGGTCGATTCCCATCGCTCAGGAGGGCGCGGCTACGTGCGCTGGACGCGCGTGACCGAGGCAGACCGACGGGCGGCAGTGCCGCCCGCTTTTGGTCGCCGGAGTAACGATGAACACGGCGCACGGCGGCGACAACCTACGGCCGACAAGGGAACCGCGGATAGAGGATGCAATCGACGAATCGAAGAGGACAGAAAGGTAGCAGAGCTCACCAGAAATATAAAGGACAAGGTTTGGGCTTCGGGGAAGAGACGACGGTGTCGGAATCATGGTCGATGTCGGCGGCGGCTGCTCTGGACGCCGACGGAGTTCCACGGCTACAGTCGCTCCCAGCACGAACGCGTGGCACCGGCGTGTAGAGGACGACGAGGCGAGGCGATTAGACAAGGTCTCCTGGCTTAGAGCTCCACCGTTCGCCGTCGATTTAAAAGGGCATCGGCGGCAGTGAGAGCTAGGGTTAGGTTTTTCGGCTTCACTGCGCAGAGAGAGATGGAGAGAAAGGATGAGGACGAGAGAGAGAGGAGGAAGAGGAGTGCGAGATGCGGACGCCTCCGGGGTTCTTATCCTTGACGGCAAGCAGGAGGTGGCAGCGGCGACGTCGCTGTCTCGTCCTTCTGGCGAGAGGAAGAAGAAAGAAGAAAAGAAAAGGATTTCACAGAAAACCCCCTGGACTTCTTTGTAAATACTAAAATCCTTTAAAACAGAACTTCACCTATTTATTTAGGGCTTTTAGATAAGTCCAAAAATCATGGAAAAATTCATGGATGCTCCTAATATTGTAGAGAAGCTCCACATATTTTTATTTTGAATTTTTGAAATACTCTAGTCACATTTAAAAAAAAATAGGGATATGTTTTAGTCATTTAAATGTATTCACCATTTATTTAAGATGCACCCAAGCTCTTGTGTTCAAAAGCATACATGCCATGAACATGATCAACTATTAATCATTTTATTACAAGGTTGGGATGCTCAAGTATCTTTGCAAGATTCATATTTGAGGTCTTTATCATTGGGTTATCTTCTCCCTTGAGATTTTATTCCATTGGAGAAATATTTTAATGAGGCTTTCTTAGATAGGAACTTGATTGGATGAAGAGGTTGATACTTTGCCTTCTTGGTCAAAAGATCAATGTTGCCTTTTGTCCCTTCTCTTGTAGTGATCAAATGCTGCTCCTCATCCTTGCTGACTACTTGACTCCAGATGATCCAATTGATCCAAGTCTGATCCATAAACCTTTGTTGCCTTTGAATTAACATAGATCCCTCTAGTCCACATTTGGATGTTAGGGCAAGATCCTAATATCCATTAATTAAGCTCCACAATTAAGTTGCCTCACCCTTGTGGTGAGGGCAACATTTTGATTACAAGGAACTTTGCTTTGAACCTTATTTACTTTATTTGACATCCAATTGCTTTTAGGTATACAAAAGAAATCTGTTAACAAGGCAGCTGATCTTGTTACCAAACTACTTCTATATAGCACACAAAGCCTTTGAATCTCATCCCAAATTTCTTTCTTATTTGATTTGTCTTGCAGGAATGAATTTGGAAAGATTTGAAGATAAGAAGCTAGGATCAAATAAGAAGATCTAGTTTGGTGTAATAAAGGATTACTTAAGCATTTAAATTAGCTTTTATGGTTGAGGCAAAGTAAAGACAAAGTTTCTGGTTTTCAACCAATTACATATTTACTTTGTTTTAAAACCTGCTTGAGTTGTGTTAGGTGTTGAGTTGATATTTATTTATGAGTTATTTTCTTATTTAAATAAGCATGTATAATTTTGTTATTCATCTAAATAAGATCTCCAATTCAATATCATTGGTATATTCCAATTGGATCTTATTTCCCGCAACCAGTAAAATGCTTGGAGGTCATGTCAAAATCTATCACATTCACCTCAGATGAGCTAAACTCTATTCATGAAGTTGAATGATCTCCAATCCCTCCAGGGTTTTATTTTGCGAAAAAATTTATTCGGATTTTCAGATGCATGCATGCAGATGCACAAAATCATACTTCTACCCTTCGTTGAATTGCTAAATGCTGGGGTATTACAGCCTTCCCCCCTTAACAAAAACTTCGTCCCGAAGTTTCGGCTCCTCTCACGTAGAGATAAGTAGAAAGCATTTTTGCTGATAATGAATCACTCTAATTCCATTCTGACGTGGACATAGATATTGGTGATCCTTTGTCCCACATACTTCTCTGCATCTTCCCTTGACCCATACTATCCATCTGCCAACTTTCATCTGTTATTTGTTAAATTCTGGTGATTCTAATACTCCTTCATGTTTCTTAAATCATCTAATTCTGACTCCTCGTATTTCCATGGCTTTATAGCCCTCTATTGAAGATCTTTATCTACATCCTTATACGACCTTCCGATATGTTTGTTGGTTCCCTTCCCAACAATCCCGAGACTAGCAAGACTTTCTTTCTGATGGAAACTATTGGCTTTCGTTTCATAACCTCTGGGTAGTTGTTCTTTTCAGCTTTATAGAACTTCATCCATTAAGACTTGGTACTACTTCGATCTTGTCTTCGTCATCGTATTCCCTTCTAACGACATGTCTTCTCCGTCAATTACTAATCAACATATATAATTCCCTTTTCTCCTTGAAGTTTCCTGAGTCTTCCTCTGTTCTGGGTTCCGGTTAGACGAACTTCCTTCCGTCAGCTCCAATCCATCGAGCTTTATTCAGTCAACTCTATTAAATCAACTTCATAACTCACCTTTTTGCTCAATCTTGGTATACCTACCTAATGGTCTAAAAAAAACTTAGGTATATATCCAAAATATTGCGAATCCAGTGTCGTCTTCCGATAAAGAGATACGATTACTAGGTTTTCAATAATTTTTTGAAGAATACAAGATATATCTACCTTCTGAGGAGAGGAATCTAAGACATAAAACCTGCTGATAAAATCTATCTCTATAGTGACTCTGGATAAAAGCTGTAACTATGGTACTTTGGCTTCACCAGTGTCAGATGTCCTCGTCCAAATAAATCAACTTTCTTGGCTTATCATCAATCCACACAAACTAGACTCTTTTCCCTTGGTTCGAATGTTCTTCAAAACAATGAACTCCGTGTTTGGCAATTAGTTTTACTTCTTCCATCATTGATGATGTCTACAATAGACGATCAACTCCCTATTTATTCTTGCAGAACTGGAAATATCCACGTTCTTCCGGTCTTCATCCTCTTTTATCCTCAACCTTATAGTACTCTTGGACACATATGTGTTGATAAACTTCTTCTCAAGCTTGATCCCGGTAGTATCCATATCTCTTCTTGCTCCTACAACAATCTCTTCCACCAGGTTAGAACAATCTCGTTAACACAGACCTGCATTTTATTGCTTCTTCTTTCAATGTCTTTGAATTTCCCTTTTGTCTCTGTCATCCCGTGACCTCCGTCATTGTGTTTGTCATCCATGAACGACGTCATGACCTCATAAGCAAAACTTCACAACCTTCCTTCTCGGGTATGTCTCCTAATTTAGCTTTCCTTGCATCATCTTTGGTAGATCTTTGTCTTCTTTTTGACTTCCTTCTTTTCGCGAGCTTCCATTGCTGCAACAATTCTGTTCACTCGGAACGCTCTCATACTAACCTATGTACCCTCTAGACCAGTAACATCAAGAAAGAACAAAATGTTGCAACATGCATTTGCACATCAAGTTCAAACTTCATGCTCGGATCTAGTCAATCAAAAATCCAATAAGAACCAATAAAACCAAAATATGATTATATATCACTCATGCACCATTAGCCCATAAGATACGTAATACTTTGAGTAAAAACATCTCAAGTACCCAGGCTTAGATGCTATACACTACAAGTTAGGTATATATATTACCTTATAGACCTATTTCATATAACAACTCGTACCTCACTGGCTTAAGGGACAGGTTTACCCTTTACTAAAAGCATAACTTATACAAGCATTACCACAATTGACCATTCGCAATTGAGTAACTCTGACCTTGTGTCTAAGTATACCCATCTTCATCTTAGTTCTAAAGGAACTAAGTCTTCTTGGTACTAACTTCGGCTTCATGCCTTGACGTACTTCCATACTTCTTCATATCTTCAAGTGTAACCTCACGTTCACTCGTGTAGGTACTATTGGTATACATGAATACCATAATGCTTTACTTGTGGCAAGTGCACTACTCCATATCCTCCTTGTAAAGGTATCTAATCATCCGACATCCTCTTCGGTCATGAACCAAATTAAAGTGGCATACTTGCCATAACTTGCATGGCTTAGTATATCCAACTCACCATTGTTCCACTCTTCTCTTGCCTTCCATCATCAACTCCCAATAGGGTTCTACTGCATAGGATGGCATCATCAATGATACCACATAGATATCACTGACTTGGATATACGACAGCTATTAAAAAGAACAACCTCTCACCTGGTATACAGTTTTTTAAAAGAAACAAGATAGACAAGTACTATACCTATAAGAGAATAGATAAGAATACTCTATATAAGTATGATGTTATTATTCTCAAGTGAATAACCATCATAAGTCATAGATAGATATAGTTTAAATAAAATAACTTCCTATAGTCTTTACCAACCTACAAGTCTCCTAAAAGGTTCAAACCTAAGGTCGCTTTGCTCTGATACCAGCTGCGGTGACCCAGCACACCACTGCATGGTGTAGTGTGCAAGTCGTGACATAATACTCACAGAAAGACCTATCCGTGAATATTACATCTCTCAGAGTGGTACAACAGAAACATAGCAGGTCCAAGGTAACACTATAGGATTACAAACAATATTCACTACAAAATCTCGAGAACCTCCTCGATACATAGAGGATAGCCTCGTGCAAATGAAATCCAGAGAAGAGCCAATTCGTAGCACTAAGCTGGAGATCAACTCTAGCTCTAACTCCTAATCCACTATTGCTGTTGCCAGCACCTTAATCTTCTCTATCTGAGTAAGATTATCCGGACTTGTACTCGTTCCTCCAGTAGGCGTGGTCTCCTTCATTGGCAGTGTGATCTTTTTGACATCGTTGACATTGCTCCTTCGTGGCCATAGTTGTAGTTGTGCTTCGATTGGTGAAGTAGCAGTTGACTCCTTAATGAAGATCTCGACGTTGTGATGGACCACCGTCAACTCCTTTGATGGCTCCAAAGTCTAAGCAGGGGGTCAAAAGGGCAAGGGTGAGTAACCAGCGTTACCCAGCAAGTCCATTATGTACGGTGGGAAGTTTGATGCACTAGCTACAGCTTAGACTCCAGGGAGCCTTAAGCTTAATGCAAGGTTTTTGTAAACATTTTTTTTTAAGAGGTTGCTTTTATTTCTGAAGACTATGCCCGTCATCCTTCACAGGGCTAGAACTTTCATGGAGTTCCTTTCCTGCAGCGTTCGCAGCTCCTTCCCGGAACAGGAAGTAACATGTTACAATTCTTTACACTCTGCAGAGGTGCGTTACTTTACCCATAAGAGATCAAGACCTTGTTGCACAACCAGGTAGCTTTCCTGTCCACACTTCCTTTGGTGTGGGGCCCGGTTTTTGATCCAAGCCATTCACTGTGCTTCTCCACACAACGCATGCCCACCCAATTCATGCATAGCGAGTTTACCCCTGATGCTCTACCCCTCACGGTAGACACCTAGGCTCTCCTTGCAGACCATCCTAGGCCCCAGTCTCCGTGGGAATTAAGGGATCCCACCCATGTGCATGTAGTCCCGCAAGACCTACAGCCTACGGCACTGGCAGCCCGTTGACATGCATCCGGGAGAAGTACAGATGACATTTCCCGTCCCATTCCAAGTCTTATGGTTAACGCGTCTTTACGGCGCAATCATTATGACGGCATTTGTTGTTAATCCTAGGTAATACTTTCCCTTGCAAATGGAACCTCCGGACCTATTCTTCTTACCATGGTCCCATTTGCCAACCATAATAGGTTACCACCACTCAGGTAGATAGCAAAATAGTCAAGTTATTAAAGAAATAGGTTTTATGCTTTCTTTTGTATAAAGGTGATAGTATAATAAGGTTTTGCAAATAGTTTATAATAAATACTTCAAGAGATATGAGCAAGTGATGAACTTGCCTGAGGCAGAGGTGGCAGTTCATGCCCTTCGGGTTCTAGGGTGCGTCAGAACCCGGAGATCTGAAAATAGCAAAGTAGTCCGGGTAAGGACTACTAGAAACACTTGCAATATGCTAATATGCATAAATATGAGATGCATCGTATATAACCCAAAATACCTAAACTCACAAGTAAGCGCTTAGTGTTATTGATTACTTTGTTAAAGGTGAAATACTTTGAGTTGTTATCACATTCAGACTTAAGTGTTTGTTATGATTAACGAAGTAATGTTTTACATGATTAGTAAACAACTTACAGGTGCTCAGATAAGGATTGCATTTAATCCACAAATTTATTTTATTTAACTACTTTCAAAAAGAAATAACACTAGAGTGACTGATTTTCAAATGAATTCCTTTTTGTGTGTTTTACCTAGGATGAGTAACAGGACAGTCATTTACATAAAGGTATTTGATTTCAAATTTTATGTTTTGAATTTATATCTCAAATTTATTTTCTTTATAGGAAACTAGTTGTTTTAGAAGCTAGTACAAATCAATTCCACTTACTACCTTAGAATTAATTACATAAGAAGATTCTTTTCAAATAATTTATTTTAAAATAACTGAAATCATATCCATTTATGGATCTTAGTATTTTTCCTTCAATAAAACCTTTTCAATAAATTAAATAAAATTCAAATTTGAAATCCTTATAAAATTTGGAGTTGACAACATATTTTTACTTAATTTTTGGAATTTAAAAAAAAAATTCAAAATTTTAAGTGTTGCTTTAGTGGCATTTTGGTAATTCTAAACAACTTTTAATTTTAATTGCTAAATTAAGAATGAATTTGGTATATTTAAGTAGGTTTCATTTTTCTAAGAATTTTGGTATATTATTTGTAATTTTCTGATTTAGGAATTAAAAGTTATTGAATTTACAATTTTTAAACATTTTCTGGAATTTGATTAAATATCTGCCAGAGGGGTCCCACATGTTAGGGATTTATCATATTTTGGAAAATATTAAAACTGGCTGACGTCACGTGACGTCAGCACGGGGAACAGCGGGGAAGTCGACCAAAATCCGGTCGATTCCCATCGCTCAGGAGGGCGCGGCTACGTGCGCTGGACGCGCGTGACCGAGGCAGACCGACGGGCGGCAGTGCCGCCCGCTTTTGGTCGCCGGAGTAACGATGAACACGGCGCACGGCGGCGACAACCTACGGCCGACAAGGGAACCGCGGATAGAGGATGCAATCGACGAATCGAAGAGGACAGAAAGGTAGCAGAGCTCACCAGAAATATAAAGGACAAGGTTTGGGCTTCGGGGAAGAGACGACGGTGTCGGAATCATGGTCGATGTCGGCGGCGGCTGCTCTGGACGCCGACGGAGTTCCACGGCTACAGTCGCTCCCAGCACGAACGCGTGGCACCGGCGTGTAGAGGACGACGAGGCGAGGCGATTAGACAAGGTCTCCTGGCTTAGAGCTCCACCGTTCGCCGTCGATTTAAAAGGGCATCGGCGGCAGTGAGAGCTAGGGTTAGGTTTTTCGGCTTCACTGCGCAGAGAGAGATGGAGAGAAAGGATGAGGACGAGAGAGAGAGGAGGAAGAGGAGTGCGAGATGCGGACGCCTCCGGGGTTCTTATCCTTGACGGCAAGCAGGAGGTGGCAGCGGCGACGTCGCTGTCTCGTCCTTCTGGCGAGAGGAAGAAGAAAGAAGAAAAGAAAAGGATTTTCACAGAAAACCCCCTGGACTTCTTTGTAAATACTAAAATCCTTTAAAACAGAACTTCACCTATTTATTTAGGGCTTTTAGATAAGTCCAAAAATCATGGAAAAATTCATGGATGCTCCTAATATTGTAGAGAAGCTCCACATATTTTTATTTTGAATTTTTGAAATACTCTAGTCACATTTAAAAAAAAATAGGGATATGTTTTAGTCATTTAAATGTATTCACCATTTATTTAAGATGCACCCAAGCTCTTGTGTTCAAAAGCATACATGCCATGAACATGATCAACTATTAATCATTTTATTACAAGGTTGGGATGCTCAAGTATCTTTGCAAGATTCATATTTGAGGTCTTTATCATTGGGTTATCTTCTCCCTTGAGATTTTATTCCATTGGAGAAATATTTTAATGAGGCTTTCTTAGATAGGAACTTGATTGGATGAAGAGGTTGATACTTTGCCTTCTTGGTCAAAAGATCAATGTTGCCTTTTGTCCCTTCTCTTGTAGTGATCAAATGCTGCTCCTCATCCTTGCTGACTACTTGACTCCAGATGATCCAATTGATCCAAGTCTGATCCATAAACCTTTGTGCCTTGAATTAACATAGATCCCTCTAGTCCACATTTGGATGTTAGGGCAAGATCCTAATATCCATTAATTAAGCTCCACAATTAAGTTGCCTCACCCTTGTGGTGAGGGCAACATTTTGATTACAAGGAACTTTGCTTTGAACCTTATTTACTTTATTTGACATCCAATTGCTTTTAGGTATACAAAAGAAATCTGTTAACAAGGCAGCTGATCTTGTTACCAAACTACTTCTATATAGCACACAAAGCCTTTGAATCTCATCCCAAATTTCTTTCTTATTTGATTTGTCTTGCAGGAATGAATTTGGAAAGATTTGAAGATAAGAAGCTAGGATCAAATAAGAAGATCTAGTTTGGTGTAATAAAGGATTACTTAAGCATTTAAATTAGCTTTTATGGTTGAGGCAAAGTAAAGACAAAGTTTTCTGGTTTTCAACCAATTACATATTTACTTTGTTTTAAAACCTGCTTGAGTTGTGTTAGGTGTTGAGTTGATATTTATTTATGAGTTATTTTCTTATTTAAATAAGCATGTATAATTTTGTTATTCATCTAAATAAGATCTCCAATTCAATATCATTGGTATATTCCAATTGGATCTTATTTCCCGCAACCAGTAAAATGCTTGGAGGTCATGTCAAAATCTATCACATTCACCTCAGATGAGCTAAACTCTATTCATGAAGTTGAATGATCTCCAATCCCTCCAGGGTTTTATTTTGCGAAAAAATTTATTCGGATTTTCAGATGCATGCATGCAGATGCACAAAATCATACTTCTACCCTTCGTTGAATTGCTAAATGCTGGGGTATTACAGCCTTCCCCCCTTAACAAAAACTTCGTCCCGAAGTTTCGGCTCCTCTCACGTAGAGATAAGTAGAAAGCATTTTTGCTGATAATGAATCACTCTAATTCCATTCTGACGTGGACATAGATATTGGTGATCCTTTGTCCCACATACTTCTCTGCATCTTCCCTTGATCCATACTATCCATCTGCCAACTTTCATCTGATATTTGTTAAATTCTGGTAATTCTTATACTCCTTCATGTTTCTTGAATCATCTATTTCTGACTCCTCGTATTTCCATGGCTTTATAGCCCTCTATTGAAGATCTTCATCTACATCCTTATACGACCTTCCGATATGTTTGTTGGTTCCCTTCCAACAATCCCGAGACTAGCAAGACTTTCTTTCTGATGGAAACTATTGGCTTTCGTTTCATAACCTCTGGGTTAGTTGTTCTTTTCAGTTTTATAGAACTTCATCCATTAAGACTTGGTACTACTTCGATCTTGTCTTCGTCATTGTATTCCCTTCTAACGACATGTCTTCTCCGTCAAGTACTAATCAACATATATAATTCCCTTTTCTCCTTGAAGTTTCCTGAGTCTTCCTCTGTTCTGGGTTCCGGTTAGACGAACTTCCTTCCGTCAGCTCCAATCCATCGGGCTTTATTCAGTCAACTCTATTAAGTCGAACTTCATAACTCACCTTTTTGCTCAAATCTTGGTATACCTACCTAATGGTCTAAAAAAGAACTTAGGTATGTATCCAAAATATTGCGAATCCCAGTGTCGTCTTCCGATAAAGAGATACGATTACTAGGTTTTCAATAATTTTTTTGAAGAATACAAGATATATCTACCTTCTGAGGAGAGGAATCTAAGACATAAAACCTGCTGATAAAATCTATCTCTATAGTGACTCTGGATAAAAGCTGTAACTATGGTACTTTGGCTTCACCAGTGTCAGATGTCCTCGTCCAAATAAATCAACTTTCTTGGCTTATCATCAATCCACACAAACTAGACTCTTTTCCCTTGGTTCGAATGTTCTTCAAAACAATGAACTCCGTGTTTGGCAATTAGTTTTACTTCTTCCATCATTGATGATGTCTACAATAGACGATCAACTCCCTATTTATTCTTGCAGAACTGGAAATATCCACGTTCTTCCGGTCTTCATCCTCTTTTATCCTCAACCTTATAGTACTCTTGGACACATATGTGTTGATAAACTTCTTCTCAAGCTTGATCCCGGTAGTATCCATATCTCTTCTTTGCTCCTACAACAATCTCTTCCACCAGGTTAGAACAATCTCGTTAACACAGACCTGCATTTATTGCTTCTTCTTTCAATGTCTTTGAATTTCCCTTTTGTCTCTGTCATCCCGTGACCTCCGTCATTGTGTTGTCATCCATGAACGACGTCATGACCTCATAAGCAAAACTTCACAACCTTCCTTCTCGGGTATGTCTCCTAATTTAGCTTTCCTTGCATCATCTTTGGTAGATCTTTGTCTTCTTTTTGACTTCCTTCTTTTCGCGAGCTTCCATTGCTGCAACAATTCTGTTCACTCGGAACGCTCTCATACTAACCTATGTACCCTCTAGACCAGTAACATCAAGAAAGAACAAAATGTTGCAACATGCATTTGCACATCAAGTTCAAACTTCATGCTCGGATCTAGTCAATCAAAAATCCAATAAGAACCAATAAAACCAAATATGATTATATATCACTCATGCACCATTAGCCCATAAGATACGTAATACTTTGAGTAAAAACACCTCAAGTACCCAGGCTTAGATGCTATACACTACAAGTTAGGTATATATATTACCTTATAGACCTATTTCATATAACAACTCGTACCTCACTGGCTTAAGGGACAGGTTTACCCTTTACTAAAGCATAACTTATACAAGCATTACCACAATTGACCATTCGCAATTGAGTAACTCTGACCTTGTGTCTAAGTATACCCATCTTCATCTTAGTTCTAAAGGAACTAAGTCTTCTTGGTACTAAACTTCGGCTTCATGCCTTGACGTACTTCCATACTTCTTCATATCTTCAAGTGTAACCTCACGTTCACTCGTGTAGGTACTATTGGTATACATGAATACCATAATGCTTTACTTGTGGCAAGTGCACTACTCCATATCCTCCTTGTAAAGGTATCTAATCATCCGACATCCTCTTCGGTCATGAACCAAATTAAAGTGGCATACTTGCCATAACTTGCATGGCTTAGTATATCCAACTCACCATTGTTCCACTCTTCTCTTGCCTTCCATCATCAACTCCCAATAGGGTTCTACTGCATAGGATGGCATCATCAATGATACCACATAGATATCACTGACTTGGATATACGACAGCTATTAAAAAGAACAACCTCTCACCTGGTATACCAGTTTTTAAAAGAAACAAGATAGACAAGTACTATACCTATAAGAGAATAGATAAGAATACTCTATATAAGTATGATGTTATTATTCTCAAGTGAATAACCATCATAAGTCATAGATAGATATAGTTTAAATAAAATAACTTCCTATAGTCTTTACCAACCTACAAGTCTCCTAAAAGGTTTCAAACCTAAGGTCGCTTTGCTCTGATACACAGCTGCGGTGACCCAGCACACCACTGCATGGTGTAGTGTGCAAGTCGTTGACATAATACTCACAGAAAGACCTATCCGTGAATATTACATCTCTCAGAGTGGTACAACAGAAACATAGCAGGTCCAAGGTAACACTATAGGATTACAACAATATTCACTACAAAATCTCGAGAACCTCCTCGATACATAGAGGATAGCCTCGTGCAAATGAAATCCAGAGAAGAGCCAATTCGTAGCACTAAGCTGGAGATCAACTCTAGCTCTAACTCCTAATCCACTATTGCTGTTGCCAGCACCTTAATCTTCTCTATCTGGAGTAAGATTATCCGGACTTGTACTCGTTCCTCCAGTAGGCGTGGTCTCCTTCATTGGCAGTGTGATCTTTTTGACATCGTTGACATTGCTCCTTCGTGGCCATAGTTGTAGTCGTGCTTCGGTTGGTGAAGTAGCAGTTGACTCCTTAATGAAGATCTCGACGTTGTGATGGACCACCGTCAACTCCTTTGATGGCTCCAAAGTCTAAGCAGGGGTCAAAAGGGCAAGGGTGAGTAACCAGCGTTACCCAGCAAGTCCATTATGTATGGTGGGAAGTTTGATGCACTAGCTACAGCTTTAGACTCCAGGGAGCCTTAAGCTTAATGCAAGGTTTTTGTAAACATTTTTTTTAAGAGGTTGCTTTTATTTCTGAAGACTATGCCCGTCATCCTTCACAGGGCTAGAACTTTCATGGAGTTCCTTTCCTGCAGCGTTCGCAGCTCCTTCCCGGAACAGGAAGTAACATGTTACAATTCTTTACACTCTGCAGAGGTGCGTTACTTTACCCATAAGAGATCAAGACCTTGTTGCACAACCAGGTAGCTTTCCTGTCCACACTTCCTTTGGTGTGGGGCCCGGTTTTTGATCCAAGCCATTCACTGTGCTTCTCCACACAACGCATGCCCACCCAATTCATGCATAGCGAGTTTACCCCTGATGCTCTACCCCTCACGGTAGACACCTAGGCTCTCCTTGCAGACCATCCTAGGCCCCAGTCTCCGTGGGAATTAAGGGATCCCACCCATGTGCATGTAGTCCCGCAAGACCTACAGCCTACGGCACTGGCAGCCCGTTGACATGCATCCGGGAGAAGTACAGATGACATTTCCCGTCCCATTCCAAGTCTTATGGTTAACGCGTCTTTACGGCGCAATCATTATGACGGCATTTGTTGTTAATCCTAGGTAATACTTTCCCTTGCAAATGGAACCTCCGGACCTATTCTTCTTACCATGGTCCCATTTGCCAACCATAATAGGTTACCACCACTCAGGTAGATAGCCAAATAGTCAAGTTATTAAAGAAATAGGTTTTATGCTTTCTTTTGTATAAAGGTGATAGTATAATAAGGTTTTGCAAATAGTTTTATAATAAATACTTCAAGAGATATGAGCAAGTGATGAACTTGCCTGAGGCAGAGGTGGCAGTTCATGCCCTTCGGGGTTCTAGGGTGCGTCAGAACCCGGAGATCTGAAAATAGCAAAGTAGTCCGGGTAAGGACTACTAGAAACACTTGCAATATGCTAATATGCATAAATATGAGATGCATCGTATATAACCCAAAATACCCAAACTCACAAGTAAGCGCTTAGTGTTATTGATTACTTTGTTAAAGGTGAAATACTTTGAGTTGTTATCACATTCAGACTTAAGTGTTTGTTATGATTAACGAAGTAATGTTTTACATGATTAGTAAACAACTTACAGGTGCTCAGATAAGGATTGCATTTAATCCACAAATTTATTTTATTTAACTACTTTCAAAAAGAAATAACACTAGAGTGACTGATTTTCAAATGAATTCCTTTTTGTGTGTTTTACCTAGGATGAGTAACAGGACAGTCATTTACATAAAGGTATTTGATTTCAAATTTTATGTTTTGAATTTATATCTCAAATTTATTTTCTTTATAGGAAACTAGTTGTTTTAGAAGCTAGTACAAATCAATTCCACTTACTACCTTAGAATTAATTACATAAGAAGATTCTTTTCAAATAATTTATTTTAAAATAACTGAAATCATATCCATTTATGGATCTTAGTATTTTTCCTTCAATAAAACCTTTTCAATAAATTAAATAAAATTCAAATTTGAAATCCTTATAAAATTTGGGAGTTGACAACATATTTTTACTTAATTTTTGGAATTTAAAAAAAAAATTCAAAATTTTAAGTGTTGCTTTAGTGGCATTTTGGTAATTCTAAACAACTTTTAATTTTAATTGCTAAATTAAGAATGAATTTGGTATATTTAAGTAGGTTTCATTTTTCTAAGAATTTTGGTATATTATTTGTAATTTTCTGATTTAGGAATTAAAAGTTATTGAATTTACAATTTTTAAACATTTTCTGGAATTTGATTAAATATCTGCCAGAGGGGTCCCACATGTTAGGGATTTATCATTTTTTGGAAAATATTAAAACTGGCTGACGTCACGTGACGTCAGCATGGGGAACAGCGGGGAAGTCGACCAAAATCCGGTCGATTCCCATCGCTCAGGAGGGCGCGGCTACGTGCGCTGGACGCGCGTGACCGAGGCAGACCGACGGGCGGCAGTGCCGCCCGCTTTTGGTCGCCGGAGTAACGATGAACACGGCGCACGGCGGCGACAACCTACGGCCGACGAGGGAACCGCGGATAGAGGATGCAATCGACGAATCGAAGAGGACAGAAAGGTAGCAGAGCTCACCAGAAATATAAAGGACAAGGTTTGGGCTTCGGGGAAGAGACGACGGTGTCGGAATCATGGTCGATGTCGGCGGCGGCTGCTCTGGACGCCGACGGAGTTCCACGGCTACAGTCGCTCCCAGCACGAACGCGTGGCACCGGCGTGTAGAGGACGACGAGGCGAGGCGATTAGACAAGGTCTCCTGGCTTAGAGCTCCACCGTTCGCCGGCGATTTAAAAGGGCATCGGCGGCAGTGAGAGCTAGGGTTAGGTTTTTCGGCTTCACTGCGCAGAGAGAGATGGAGAGAAAGGATGAGGACGAGAGAGAGAGGAGGAAGAGGAGTGCGAGATGCGGACGCCTCCGGGGTTCTTATCCTTGACGGCAAGCAGGAGGTGGCAGCGGCGACGTCGCTGTCTCGTCCTTCTGGCGAGAGGAAGAAGAAAGAAGAAAAGAAAAGGATTTTCACAGAAAACCCCCTGGACTTCTTTGTAAATACTAAAATCCTTTAAAACAGAACTTCACCTATTTATTTAGGGCTTTTAGATAAGTCCAAAAATCATGGAAAAATTCATGGATGCTCCTAATATTGTAGAGAAGCTCCACATATTTTTATTTTGAATTTTTGAAATACTCTAGTCACATTTAAAAAAAAATAGGGATATGTTTTAGTCATTTAAATGTATTCACCATTTATTTAAGATGCACCCAAGCTCTTGTGTTCAAAAGCATACATGCCATGAACATGATCAACTATTAATCATTTTATTACAAGGTTGGGATGCTCAAGTATCTTTGCAAGATTCATATTTGAGGTCTTTATCATTGGGTTATCTTCTCCCTTGAGATTTTATTCCATTGGAGAAATATTTTAATGAGGCTTTCTTAGATAGGAACTTGATTGGATGAAGAGGTTGATACTTTGCCTTCTTGGTCAAAAGATCAATGTTGCCTTTTGTCCCTTCTCTTGTAGTGATCAAATGCTGCTCCTCATCCTTGCTGACTACTTGACTCCAGATGATCCAATTGATCCAAGTCTGATCCATAAACCTTTGTTGCCTTTGAATTAACATAGATCCCTCTAGTCCACATTTGGATGTTAGGGCAAGATCCTAATATCCATTAATTAAGCTCCACAATTAAGTTGCCTCACCCTTGTGGTGAGGGCAACATTTTGATTACAAGGAACTTTGCTTTGAACCTTATTTACTTTATTTGACATCCAATTGCTTTTAGGTATACAAAAGAAATCTGTTAACAAGGCAGCTGATCTTGTTACCAAACTACTTCTATATAGCACACAAAGCCTTTGAATCTCATCCCAAATTTCTTTCTTATTTGATTTGTCTTGCAGGAATGAATTTGGAAAGATTTGAAGATAAGAAGCTAGGATCAAATAAGAAGATCTAGTTTGGTGTAATAAAGGATTACTTAAGCATTTAAATTAGCTTTTATGGTTGAGGCAAAGTAAAGACAAAGTTTTCTGGTTTTCAACCAATTACATATTTACTTTGTTTTAAAACCTGCTTGAGTTGTGTTAGGTGTTGAGTTGATATTTATTTATGAGTTATTTTCTTATTTAAATAAGCATGTATAATTTTGTTATTCATCTAAATAAGATCTCCAATTCAATATCATTGGTATATTCCAATTGGATCTTATTTCCCGCAACCAGTAAAATGCTTGGAGGTCATGTCAAAATCTATCACATTCACCTCAGATGAGCTAAACTCTATTCATGAAGTTGAATGATCTCCAATCCCTCCAGGGTTTTATTTTGCGAAAAAATTTATTCGGATTTTCAGATGCATGCATGCAGATGCACAAAATCATACTTCTACCCTTCGTTGAATTGCTAAATGCTGGGGTATTACATTAGGTAATCTAGATTGAATTATTTATCTTTTCAATTTGTTGACCAAATTTGGCTTAGATTAGGATCCAATGGGCAAAAGGTGTTTTCACGTTTTCCAGTTGTCTATAGGGAGATACTTGTACCCCGTCCCTACATAGGTTTTGTGTCCTATTTTGTGTCTCACCAAGACACCAAGACGTATTAATTCTCTCAAAGGTCGTCGAGTTGTAACTCTTATCTACCAGTTATTTTCCTTAATCAATATAAAATATAAGATGCCTTCGGATGTCTTTCGTCAAAAAAAAATAGTGATGTTTCAGTTTGAAAAAAAAAGGTAGTGTTTGCGTCCATTTGGAAGAATCGATCTTAGAGTCAATTTTTTTTTTTTTGAGAAAAGGCTACGGAGCCCTGCTTTTATAAAGCAACAGCGGAGCTGGGGATACCAGCTATCTTGGAGTCAATTCCATGACTCCGGTCTTCATAGGCTCATTAACTATTTCTGATTTTTGACTTGCTGCTCTATTCATTGCTTTTCCAGTTACTTACGGTGCACATTCTATTTTTTTTCCTTCACAAAGAATAAATGGAAGAAACCATCATGGCAATGGAAAAATGGAATACAAAACAAGCCGAAGTTTATGTCACTGGGAAGCGGGGTACAGCCTCAACTCAATTTGAAAATTAAATTTTACAGACGAATTCATCCACCCAAATATCATGAAAACCCGAGCCATGTTCATGACGTGCTCTACTCATCTTCGGCTATGTGATCAGCAACTGAATCCATGTATTACTGATATGGTCTATAGAAACCGACAAGCTGCTCATATTGGGCTAAGAAACCTATATTGGTCATCTAAGAGCGCTTCATCTCCAGATTAGTCGCATAACAATTATAATCATGTGTTGGATTTAACAAAGGCACTTAAGCATATTTATAGAATCATGGTGTTTTTGCAAAATCAATTGCTTCAGGGCATCCTTCTCCTAGGAGGATCGTTGAAGATCTCGTCCACACTCCATCAGTCCATGACTGACCAGACTAGAGGCCACGATGAGCATTAGCATGGCCATCAAGCAGGGCTCGCAAATTCGGAAGCTATGAATTGTTCATATTGGGGGGCTATGTCTTGTTCATCGTCAGATTCGTTACCATGAAAGTTTCACACGAGCGACCCATCTACATGGTGCTCGTCTTCTTCGGCTACCTCATCTTCATCTTCATCTTCAGATTCAACATAAAACAATCGTTCGAACGGTTCATCCTCATCGTCAGATTCAACATCAGACAATCCTTGGGACGGTTCATCCTCAGCTTCGATTTGTATGTGCTCCTCGGGAGACGCGGATGTGACAACACGCCGGCAAGTCGGGCACGTGGAGGCGCGGTCAAGCCACAGGTTGATGCACCCACGGTGGAAGGGATGGGAGCATGGCAGCCAGTCGGTCTCCTCCTCCTCTTCGGTCTCCACGTCCGACAAACAGATGGCGCACAGCTCGCCCCCGGGCTCACGGCGGCGCTTCCGTCCGCCTGCCAAAGCTCCGGCAGCCTCGGTCTGCTCAGCGGCCAAGGTCACCCGGATTTTGGGCAGTTGGATGTCGAACTCGAGGCTCGGGACGGCGACCTCCATGTCGTCGGGGTCGATCTCGTCCTGAACGTACTCGCGTATCGCCGCGGCTATGCTGTGGGGCGAGCAGACTGAACCCACCCAGTTGGCGAGGTCGTACTCGCTGGTCGCCGACGCCTCGGCGAGCATGCCGTGGATGAGTTTGCTGCAGGCCTCGATGTCCTGGAAGTCGGCGACGAGGGGGACCCTGACCCGGTGGTCGAGCTTCAGCTCCCTGACGGCCATGGTCGAGCCATGGGACACGATCAGGTCACCGCGGAGACGGACGAAGCACGGGTGATCGCGCGGCCCATGGTGGACGTACATAGGGATGGTCTCTTCCCCACGGGTCACGGTCGCCGCCGCCGCGTGCGTCCATGGTGGCAGTGCTGCTGCCATGGCCGCCGCCGTATCTGTCTGTGCCGGCTGATCGAAGAACACTCTTTTTTAAGGATGATCGATGAAGACTCGCGTGTGGACGGGTAGCGAACTGGCGGTCGAGGCACCTGCGCTGCGCGGCCACGTTTATGAACCCACGGGCACAGGACGGATCGGATACGGAGTCGGTCTGTTAAAAGTTTCCCCAGTTGAGCACGCCGCGTGCAGGAACGTAGCCGGTTTCTCCGGGCCCTACAGCTGAAGTGGGCCTATTTTCCCCCTAAACATGTACTAGTACTGAGTTTTTTTGGCATCTCAAAGAAGAAAAGAAACGTTTTTTATTTGGGACGTCTATTTTGTAAGCTAAATACAGTAGGGAAGATGAAAAATGCTATTACATCCCGAGCTCACTGGAGCCCTTTTTAATTTTTTTTTTGAAAACCGCATTTTCACTGCAAAAAACCTGAAACAATTCATATACCTACATATAAATGTCTAGTATATGAGGGTGTTTGGTTAGGCTTTTTACTTGGCTTTTGGCTTTGGCTTATAAGCCCAAAAAAGCACCTAAATAGGTGCTTTTAGCTTTTGGCTTTTGGCTTATGTTTTACTATGCTATAAGACAAAAGTCAAAAGCCAAAAGCACCTAATTAGGTGCTTTTATGGCTTATAAGCCAAAGCCAAAAGTCAAGAAAAAAGCTTAACCAAACACCTATATGTATGACATATCTACTAAAGAAGAGAAATGTGAAGAACGAAAACTAGTTTTTTCCGTGAAACTCTGCGGATCTGTAGATCATATAAATATAAATATGTATCCACATACCCCAAACCATAATTCTTTGAAACATCTAAATATTTGTTTTCCCTTTTTTCCAAAATACCAGGCTCCAAAAAGATGCATTCATAGAGAATACCCCTACTATTTTGGGACGTCTATCGATACAAGTAAGTAAGAACAAAAACGCATGGCACCATTAAAAAATAAATAGAAGACCAAGAAATGCATAACACGAAAAATGTAGAGATTTCTCATTATCTTCGACCCGATCCGGTACAAGAAAATGTACATCTTTCAATCTGTAAGCTACAGATTGCTCATCATCTTCGGCTCTGTGATATTGACGCCAGACGGAACCATGACACGATGCATGGAGTATGAAAGGCCTAGGAGCATGATAGCCTGAAGTATGCCTCCTCGTCTCCCGTCTCCAACTCCACCAAACAAATGAGGCACATCTCGCCAGGCTCACGCCAGCTCTTTCGGCCGTCGGGTGCCATCGCAACGGTCGTCTCTTCATAGAAGAGGAGCAGCGCCTTGGGCTTGATGTACACCAAGTATAACCACAGCTAGGGTACCTCAGTTTCGAAGCCAAACCATGGGACGACTCCCCCCATTTTATTCGGTCTGGCGGCTAACCGGCACCGCAATGAACGTTCCCAAGTCACTCAACAAGAAGTTCTCCCAGTTGTCGGCTGTGAGGTCGTACTTTGTTATCGTTGGCGCCTGGGTGACCCTCCCCGTGGATGATTTCTCTAAGGGCCTCGGGGCTCAGGAAGACTTGGGCCGCGTCGGTCACCTCGATGAGGACGTCGAACTCCCAAGCGACGACGTGATCATTGTCCGCGACATCCAAGACCGTCAGGTGCCCCCGATCCTGCGGGTTCCGTTGGAAAGTAAGGCATCCCCATGGATGCGCACGGGCGACATACATTCGTGCGGCTTGGCGTGGGGGTCGCCGGTTGTGACAACTTGGACACGAGAAAGACGTGGGTCTCCTTCGCCACCGGCACGAGAAAATAAAAACTGGGTGAACTTTTGAAAAAATAAGAATAAAACAATTCACGAGAAAATTAAAAAGCCAAAAGGAAAAAAATATGTCTATCTTTATGAGAAACATTTGATTTATAAATTTTGACTTCTTTATATATTTACACGTCTAAGATGGTTTGGACATATACAACGTAGGCCTTCAGAAGCGGCGGTGCATATTGGAAGGATAAAGCGGGCTGAGAATGTTAAGAGGGGTCGTGGTAGACCAAACTTGACATGGGATGAGTCCGTTAAGAGAGACCTGAAGGATTGGAACATCGCTAAAGAACTAGCCCTGGACAGGTGTGCGTGGAAGTTAGCTATCCACGTGCCAGAACCATGACTTGGTTTCGAGATCTTATGTGTTTCAACTCTAGCCTACCCCAAGTTGTTTAGGACTGAAAGGCTTTGTTGTTGTTGTTGTTGTTGTTGTTGTTGTTGTTGTTGTTGTTGTTGTTGTTGTTGTTGTTGTTGTTGTTGTTGTTGTTGTTGTTGTTGTTGTTGTTGTTGTTGTTGTTGTTGTTGTTGTTGTTGTTGTTGTTGTTGTTGTTGTTGTTGTTGTTGTTGTTGTTGTTGTTGTTGTTGTTGTTGTTGTTGTTGTTGTTGTTATTATTGTTGTTGTTGTTATATATTTACACGTTTTATAACAAAAAATTATGAAGGAACCTTGTGACATTTTTTCAAAATGATCAACAGAAGTTGGCCGCATGCGGCTCCAGCCCTTCTGAGTCCAACAATGTCTCTGCCATCAAAGGGTAAAGGACAACGTGCTTCACATGCCCTCACTCAATTTGTCTAGATAGATTGTATATTTGAGGATAAACATTTCAGTTGTTTGGATTTAAAGTGAGTTCTTCCACTCAAATTTCATGAGAGGTTCACGCCTAGTGCATCTCATGACATGCTCTGCTTATTTTCAGCAAAAGATTTAGAAACTGTTCGTAACTACTGGTTTTCGTAGTTGCTCATCTCATCTATGAACGGTTTCATCTGACAAAGGTGAAGCATTGAATAATGTCACGCCGGCAGGTCGGGCACGTGGACGCCCGGTGGAGCCACGGCTCGATGCACCCACTATGGAAGGGATGGGAGCACGGCAGCCTGACGGCCTCCTCCTCTTCAGCCTCCAAGAAGTCCAGCAAACAGATGGCACATCGCTCGCCGGCGGGCTCACGGCGGCGCTTCCTTCTGCGTGCCGACACTCTGGCAGCCACGGTCTCGGCGACGGGCTCTTTGCACGCGAGGAGCAGTGCCTTGGGGTCGGTGTAGACAAGGGACACCCAGAGTTGGGGCATCTGAATAACTAGGTCGTAGCCCGGGATGGCCCAGGACGGGGTCTCGTTGATCTCGTGACCAACGGAATCAACGATCGCCATGGCTATGTCATGGGGAGTGAAGATCGGATCCAACCAGTCGTCGGCGGCGAGGTCGCACCCGCGGGTCGCCAGGGCCTCGGCGAGCATGCGGTGGATGGTCTCGCTGCAGACCTCGATGCACTGGAAGACGGCGGGGTGGAAGATTTCGACCTGTCGATCGAGCTTCATGACCACGGTATCGGTGACATCGATGTACCAGCCGTTTGGTTCGAACCTGCGCGACCCGTGGGACAGGACTAGATCGCCGTGGAGGCGCACGGAGCACATGTCGTCGCTCGGATTGCGGTTGACCTCCATGGCCAGTTTCCCACGGAAACAGACTCGGGTTTCGGTCGTCGCCGCGGCGGCGTGCGGCCACGGTGGCGGTGCTGCTGCCATGGCAGCCGCCTCTGTATATGTGGAGTCCAGGGCCGACTGATCACAGAGCTGGGAAACAGATGGGGTTAACGATCTAGACAAATAGACAAAACGAAAAACTTTTTCCGAGGGGTGCGATACGCGCCCTCTAAATCTCCTATTTATTTCTGTTTTTCTCAACTCACGCTACAAATCTTATACACAGCCTGGTATGTTTATATATACACGCCAAGCAACACAAACCAGAACGGACTCGAACTAACACATCCTAGTCTGACTAGAACTCACACCAAATATTCCTAAATACACTTGATTACCATAACTAGGTAGCACACCGGCTACGGACACAAGACCAACTAGGACAAGCTAGGACTCCATACTAAAGATCCGAAAGGGCGTGGGTTTCCCTATTCTCTCCGATTTTTGATGGTCACCTGACGATTTCTCCGTTCGCCATCTGTCCGCACTCCGTTGGTTCGCTGCCATCGTCTGCTCTCGCCCGCAGTCAGTGCACCAGTCGTTCACGCGTCCTTCCTCCTGCTTCCTCATGCCTTCCCGTTTTCCGTGTCTGTGGGCCATAGTCGCAAGTTCGGCCGGCGTGCTCCGTTCTGCCGCTGTTTTTTTGGCTTGCTGTATGCCACT
Organism: Puccinellia tenuiflora; assembly: GCA_012064385.1. Classification (NCBI taxonomy): domain Eukaryota; kingdom Viridiplantae; phylum Streptophyta; class Magnoliopsida; order Poales; family Poaceae; genus Puccinellia; species Puccinellia tenuiflora. The sequence goes on along the minus strand of QRDG01000427.1, from coordinate 546,931 downwards.
GCCGATCTTGCCACGCGAGTTGTGTGCTGTCTAGATTTAGTTTCGTGGCATGGTCAGGCATTGACAACTCGATTAGTTCACGTGTGCCGGCTTGAAAATTTGTCTTTTGTTCCCGTCAGTCAAAGCGGGGCACAATACCCTACGTCGAATCCAGAGAGTTCGCTCGCCTCCCATACCTATCCTCTCCTCGGAACGACACATCCAGAACGCCATTCGCGGCCAGCTTACGCTGGCCATGCCGTCACCATGGAACTCGCCGCCGCAAATTTCCTTTCCTCCCATTCCTCCCCTTGAGCTCCCTCGCTCTCCTCTTCGAGCTCCCCATGGCAGCAGCCTCATCCTCCTCTCTCTCTCTGATCTGGATCCTGGGGAGGGAGCAGCGGCCACCGGGGAAATCCGGGTCCTCACCGGCGATGGGGAGGAAGCAGAGGCCACCGGGGAAACTCAGGTCTTCCTCGGCGACGGGGAGGAAGCAGCCGGGGGAAGCCGGGGTGCCCCCACGATGCTACCCCACCGATGGGGTGGCGTGGCCGACGTCTCCTGCTCGCCGCGGTCGTCGCCGGTTTGACGCCATGGGATTTGCGTCTGTTGCAGCCACAGCGCCTCCCTCTTCATCTTAGGTATAATTTTTTTGTTTCTGTTTTTAGGTTTCCTTTGCGAGCCTGACGTTTGCCAGTATGTGCTTGAGGGTGAGCGCCGTTGCGTCGATGCAGACATGAGCACTAGGGCCGCGCCAACCATCACGAGATAGGAGGCCGTGTTCGCTGCTGCTTCCTGCTGCCCAAAGAGGTGTTGCCCCAGGCCTTGTTGTGTGGATGCTCACGGTGGCTAGGACGGCCACCATAACATTGATGTTGGCTTGAGGATGAGGACACTTGAGAGCGGAAAGAAAAGGTCGAGGTAGGCTGGGCGCACGTTGTCCAATATCTGGATATTCCTCCTTGCTCTACACCACGTCTGCCAATCTCACAGTTCAATCCGGTAAGTTTTGTTGAATTTCGTGTCTAGATTTGTGCTTTATCAAGGTACAGTAATTAGTGTGCTGGGTTCAGATCTGGGGAGCAGTGCAGGATGTGCTTACACGCGGCTCCTTGCACTCTGGAGGTTGATCATTCTCCATAGGTTTCAGTTCAGATCGTCCTCATCGACGAGAGAGGCTAGACGTCATTGTATGGGGTCCGTGCAATTGAGTTCTCCGAAGTGTTCGCCTAATTGTGGACTGTAATATAAATGCCAGAAAGAGAAGGTGAGTATTGCATGATAGATTGAGTCTTATTTTTCTATCTATTAGTTTTCTCAATAGACTCGAAATTGCACGATTGCTTGAGTATTGATGATAATTTGATTTGTTGGCTCTTCCTGCTGTCTTAAATAATTTTACAGAAGACTGGTTATTTCGCAAGACATTAGCTGCATTTTCATCTTACAGTATATTGTCAAGGTTTAGGATAAAACAGCTTAGTCCAGTCTCCTCTCACTTTCTCTCTCTCTCCGATCAGGATGCTGGAGAGGAAACAACGGTGGTTCACCGGTTTCCAGGAAGGGTGCGCCGCGCGGTGTATAGGGGCAATATGTTTGGGATCGTCCTGGGGGATGATGGGCTGTCTGCTTTTGATCACCGATTGAAAAGGTGAACTAAAATCCGTGTGCACATACCAAACGTTTTACTGAGACTCTCTATACCAAGTAGTATTCTTTTGCTTAAATTATCATTCTGAGATGTTGTAATATTTGTGCTAATTGATTTGATATTGGCTTGGTTTGTATTGTAGGGTGATAGACATGTTCTGTCAAAATTGGAGGACGAATTTGATCTGGTCATGTATGGGTGCTGGAGGACGAGAGCATGGTCATGTATTCAAACTCAGATTATTTCTTCTTCTCATATTGTATTTTCTCAAATTGAAGATTAACTCCCAGCAGGAAGTCGTTTCATGAGTAGTTCAGAAGATACCATATATAGTCCAGCGGCAGCGCTAGCGGGTTGTGGTCGACAGTCCGAAAGGTGCTGGTCCGAATATCGCCCAGTTTTGAGCTGGTGTTTTTTTTCCTAAGTTCTGCATCAATTTTACTATCCATGTAAGTTCTGTGAAGTTTTATTGGAATTCTATGTACATGTGCTATTTTAGAAGCTCCATTGAAATAACAAGCCTCTGTTCAACATAATTAAAACACTTACTTCATATGAATTACTTTGATAGGAAGTATAAGGACAACATTAGTAACTATAGGTCTGTCTGGTACTTTTATCCGATATACTATGGAACCTTCTTTCATCCCCTGCTGTATGAACCAACTACCATATTAATATTAACAAAAATAACAATATTTAGGAGCTGATCCAGTGCATCAAAGAAGTATTGTTGACATACTGTATTGTACACATCAATTATGGTTCCCTTCGTCAGAGCCATACTGTATTGTACGTACGCGTTGTGTCCAAGAATACCAGCTTAGAACCGCCAGCTTCACCGCTCCAATAAGGTTGTGGCGGCGTCGCACGGACGACGACCACCACCTTGTGTGTGCAGCTCGATAGCATGCTCAGCAGCCAGAGCGTGTACCACCCCAACTGCATCGGCGTGTGAGCGCCAGTTCCTGTGTCTCATCATGGGGGCAGCACAAGGTGAGTTTATTTTCCCGAAATCAACGGCTTAAGATTTGTATTCGTTTGCTTTCTAGATGTCACTCCCTAGACTTGACCTCAAAACTGATTTTTTTTACAGATTTTAATCACCCATTTGAGGGTTCTGTAAGCTGGTACAATGTTGTGAAAGCAACAAGCAGGAGATTAACATGCGAAGGCATCATGAAATGAAGGAAGATCCAGCCATGAGAAATCGTAACATTGATGCAAGTATATTGTTGTACCTCCAGATATTTTGGTTGTTCAATTACGCTTCTTGAGCAATGATTTTTGTGCATTCATTTTGCCTATAACCCTGATTTTTTTACATATTTATTTGTTCAATGGTAAAAATTAGAATAGCATCCAAAAGATTCTTTAACATCAAGATCATCGTTGGAACAGAGCTGCTACAAGCCTACAACGCCAACGATAAATTGGGATGTAACAATAATGCTTAACCTGTCCTTCATGTTATATTTCCTAACAGGTCTAGACATGGTTTTTGAAAAGCCAACACTCTCGGCCTACAAAATAATTTACTCTTAATTGTTGTTTGTGTTATATGTTACAAATTTCTCCATGTAAACTTGATGTTCAGTACATTGTCATGTTTAGATTCCTGGAACTTTCCATTCTGTACGTTTATTGCTATTTCACATAAAAGTGATATTTTTATCACGAGATTTGCCTCGGTCCTTAGAAACGGTGCTGACATGCATTTTTTGATATTTTAATTATGTTGAAGCAATTCAAATACTTATTACACTGTTGCACTCAAAATAAAGTTATCTTTTACGTGCATACCAGACTAGAGTATATTTTACTATGGTGTAGATTAGTGCATTAGTGCTTCCCAGTATCCTTTCTTGCATTATTTTTGTTTTGGCATCTCAGTTGAAGGCTTAATGAGCAGACCTAGACTGTTTCACTTGACATCTTTGCAATGAGATCAAATTAAAGATTTGACCGTACCGGCTAGCATTTGTCTTCCTTCCCCAAGTATAGATCGTTGCAAGTACTTGGTCATCAGGTACTATTTCTAGCTATTTTTTACTGATTGACAAAATAATCATGGATGCTATTTTTTTTGTCGTGAACATAATGCATTATTGGTAATATCTACAAATCAAGGAGTTAGCCCATAGGTATACCAGTTTCTGCAAGGTGCAAAGGTCTGTATCACCATTAATTTGTTAGTTCTCTCACAATATTGTAGTCAATATAACTAACGTCGAGTTCTGCTTCTTCTTTGGAGAATATTGTTATTTTCATGCAATTTCTTATTTTCTGACGGTAAATGATAACGTGAAGACTCTTGAATTGTTACTCATTTTCTCTCTTACAGTTCCATTCGTACAAATAAACCTGCAGGATCAAACTCCTGCGTGCGTCTGCAAGAGCAGGACACAGTGGATCATATTTTGGTGCAGTGCCCCTATGCTAAGGAGGTTTGGTGGGGGTGCTTGCAAGCAGTGGGAATCCAGCTGGAAGAGCCGCAAGACATCATTAGCATGGAGAATTGGTGAAGGGCTGCTAGGATTCAGATTCAGCAACAGGACATGAGGAGGTTTGACACTTTTGTCGTCTGACGGGGTGGTTGCTCTAGAAACATAGAAATGCTAAGTGAGCAGGTTGGGCACGCTAGAGCTGATTGGCCGGATGAGAGCAGCTCCTGTTGTGGGAGAAGGCAAGAACAGGTGCAGGAGAGAACCATACCGCGAGAGAGTAGGCTAGGGAGCGGGTGTGTGGGGTGTAATCCGAGTTTACAGCAGGATTCAGTATCTTGTAAATGGTTGCTCTCTCCTATAAAGATAAGGTATGCCATTGGCATACTCTCGAAAAAAATAGGTAGCTCTACTGATAAGTTGTCTGATTAATTTTCGATAGTAATCTTTACATCCGAACACAACTAAGAGTTATAAATTTAGCATTAGTTGAGATGATCGCATGAGCATACACATAACGTGATAATTGGGACTGTTTGCTCTGTCCTACATGTTAGCCATGTCAAGGTCGTCCTCGAGTAACTTCTTTAGACAACTTGCTAAGTAGGGTTCTGATTTCTGAGGGATCAGCTGAGGCAGTAAGTCACAAACCGCAACAAACCAGGGCTTCTCATTTCTTTTCAAGAGGCAATGACTCTTTATGTTAGATTATTGTTGAACTCTGGATGTGCTATGTAAGCAACACTCCAATGTGGTATATTGTGTCCGGTTTGATACTACGCCTTATTGCAACACAAGAAAGAGAAATTAAGAGAACATTACTCCATCAGTGATATGGATCATGTATTTCATGTAGCATGCAAAGTTCGAAGTTACAATATTATCTTGTATATTTCCTGGCTGAGCTTCCAAACATATCAGCTCAACACCACTCCGGAAGCCACCACCGATGCGCGGCGTGACGCCGCGCCGGCCTTGGCTAGTATCACGTACACGTATACTTGGACTTTCTATACCTAATAATAAAAGCAATAAGGTTTCTTTGGTTCGTCCGTCCGTTTTTTACCGTTTTGCCCTCCCACCAAATCACATAATAAAAGCATTAAGGTTTCTTGTGGTACGTCATTTTTATTTCCGATTTTACCCCTGTGTTCTCAGAAATATTACCCACCACTGCCACCCATAAGTCATACCGGTTCGTTTTTTTCTTTTACCCTCACACGCATCGCTCGATCGTGAGTCCCGATCGGCTCCGGTGACGTTCTTGGCGGTGAGGCGTTGGTACAGTGAGAGGAGGCGGAGGAGGCCGGCCATGCACCCCATGTTCCGCCGGGACCGGTAGCGGAGGTGCCTTGTCCCGTATCAATCCCCTCTCGGAGCAGGGGAAGCTGAGCAGCCCGGCGAGACCTCCGCCGCGCTCCCGTTCCTCCAGCCTTAGCCCTATCCCGTCCCTGTGACAACTCTCGCCATGCTTCTGTTCCTCCGGCCATCAGCCGCTCTGCCGCACAGCTAGCCTTGACCTTGACGAGCACGTGCGACGCGCCTCTGTTCCTCCGCCGCCGCCCGCCGGGCAGTACTCAGCTAATGCGTTCCCATGCGATTCACAGCTCATAATGGCCCAGGTAGTCTTGCTAGAATGTGCCCATCGCTAATTCAGTAAAGTCTATGCAACATGACATGTGATTAGATGACCAGGTTATCTAAACTGATTTCTACACTGCAGCATGGGAAGCAATCAAGTACGGCAGAATCGGTTCATGAAGAGGAAATTGGAGGATTTTGACACTGCAGCGCGCCTTAGCTTCTGCGCCTGCCATCAACGCTTGGCTGTCAGTGTGCAGCCTGTTGCTGCTCTCGATCTGGCGCTCCCAGGATTCACCACCCCCTGATCCGGCTCGGCTCCTCCTCCCGACCCGCACGACCATCCGAGACACCAGCAACCTTGATTCTGAAGGGGATGCAGTTTTTAAGAACGGGCAGATGGCTGAGCGGCAAGATCCGTCGACCCGACGCGGCTGGAGGCAGAAGGAACGGGGGCATGGCGAGAGGTCACACAGGGATGGGCTGGGCTGGAGCGGTCTCATCGGGCGGAGCTTCCTTCGTTTCTCCGGCGTGCGTTCAAACAGAGGATGGAGACGGGAGGGGAAAGTGAAGGAAGCGGCCGTATTTGAGCGATTTGTTTTTTTAGGAAAAATGGAAGAGGTGAAGCATGCGGGATGCAGAGACGTTCGATGGCCTCCACTCCACGCGTCCGGGCCGCACGGATGGTCACACGGAGAGGGACAGAGGATGGAGACGGGAGGGGATGGCCTCCACGGGCTTTCCTTGCTTCACCTCTGGTATAGGCGCTGCCCGCTAGCAGATGTTGCTTGCTGTGTCATGCGTGCTAGCTTAGCTTCCACTAGCTGCCGTTGCTTGCTATGCTGCTGCCTGTTAGATGTTGTGGTTTGCTCTGATGCGCACTAATTGACGTAGCTCGGGGAAGATGCAATTGTTGTCCACGGACCACAGTCCCACACGGCAACGTCCACACCACCACATACCTATGTCCTCGGCGGCCTCCCGACCTCGACCCCGCTTTCACGGACAAGTGTGAGCCTCATTCGAACATGCCAAGTATCATTTTCTCGAAAAGCTTCAGTTCCGCCGCCGAAGAGACAAATTCTTTAGAGACCTCTCGAAATTGACACATATAGATTTAAATGTGACGCTTCCGTGTAATAACGGATAAAAATCAAACTGTGGGTAGAGTATCACGGGTCGATGGATTTTCGAACAAAATTTAAATCGCCGATGTTTTTGATTTTTGATTTTGTTTTGTCTGTCGTTGCAACGCACGGGCACTTTTCCTTATCTATACCTAATAATAAAAGCAATAAGGTTTATTTGGTCGGTCCGTCATAGTTTTTATAGTTTTGCCCTCCCACCAAATCTTCCTTTTTTTACGTTTTCGTCCGTCCTCAGTTTACGTTTTCATCGCTAATTTCTGGTCTAACGCCACCTTAGAATCTGTTCCGATTACGATAGATCCTATCGGTCTTGAAACCGTCCGGTATCAATGGGCATCGATGCCGTCGTCGCAGTCGTGTTTCTCGGTTTTGTAACAAACCAAATGGATACTAAAATTTGATTTTTTTTATCTCCCGTTGCAACGCACGGGCACGTTTGCTAGTCAATACTAACGTACGTAACTCTGTTTGTTTAGAGGCAAAGATTATTCCAACAACGATCGAAGCACCTGCAGCTGCGGGTACGGATCGGCGTGTAGGACATTGGCGGTTGCTCACTACTTGATCCAACTAAAATTGACCTACTTTTCCTACACTGTATTATCTCGATTCTTGCGAGTTACCACGAAATCGCCCGCATTATTCTGCACGCCTGTGTACCACACCTCCACATGGGCCGGCTCACATACGGGCCATTTTCCTTTTTTTTTTTCTAATTCGGCTATTTTCTGTCATTATCATTATTTTTTCTTTTTTCCTTTTTGTTTTTTCCTTTTATTTCTTTTTCGTTCTGTTTCTTTTTCGTGTTTTCACTTTTCCTTTTAAATATTAAGATATTTGGAAATATGGATATTTTCAAATTTGAAACATTTTTAAAATCTAAAACATATTTCAAAATGAATTTATTTCATAAAATCAATATTTTTTTAAAAATACAAACCTTTTAAAAAATCAGAATCATTGTAAAAAATGAATATTTTTCAAATATGAACCATTTAAAAAAATAAATTCGCCTAAACCGAAATTACTGGTTACCGAAAATAATAGTGAAATAAAAAAAATTGTGAACAAAAAATACCAGTGAACCGAAAATATAATGAATCGAAAAGGAACCAATATTCGGGTGAACCAAAAATAATAGTGAACCAAAAATTCAGGTGAACTGAAAAATAATAGTGAACAAAAAATATCGTGAATAAAAAATAATAGTGAACCAAAAATGTAGGCGAACCGAAAATAATAATGGATAAAAATTGCGGGTGAATCAAAATTAATAGTGAACCGTAAAGGAACCAAATTTCGGGCAAACCGAAAATAATAGTGAACCAAAATTCGGGTGAGCCGAAAATAATAGTGAACCAAAATTCGGGCAAACCAAAAATAATAGTGAACCAAAATTCGGGTGAACCGAAAATAATAGTGAACCAAAATTCAGGTGAATCAAAAAAAGATAGTGAACCAAAAATGTCGATGAACCGAAAAGTAACCAAAATTTCGGGAAGCGAAAATGCCTGTGAACCAAAAAATAATAGTGAACCAAAAATAATAGAGAACCAAAAAAATAATAGTGAAACAAAAATGCCGGTGAAACTAAAAATAATAGTGAACCGAAAAGAAACAAAATTCGAGTAAACCGAAAATAATACTGAACCAAAATTCGGGTGAATCGTAAAAAAATAGTGAATCGAAAATGCTGATGAACCGAACAGGAACCCAAATTTCGGGAAGCGAAAATACCCGTGAACCAAAAATAATAGTGAAACAAAAATGCCCGTGAAACTGAAAATAATAGTGAACCGAAAAGAAACTAAAATTCGGGTATACGGAAAATAATAGTGAACCAAAAATGCCGGTGAACTACAAAGGAACATAAAATTCGGATTAACCGAAAATAGTAGTGAACCAAAAATAACACTTACATAAAAATGCAGGTGAACAAAAAAATCACAGTGAACCGAAAAGAAACTAAAATTTGGGTAAACAAAAAATAATACCGAAAATTTCTGTGAACCAAAAAGGAACTAAAAATTTAGGTGAATCGAAATTAATGGTGAACAAAAAATTCGGGTGCACCGAAAATAATTGTGAACCAAAAATACCGGCGAACCTAAAATAATAATGAAACAAAAAGAAGCTAAAATTTTGTTGAATAAAAAATAATAGTTCATTTTGAAAATCGTTGATTTTGAAAATGGTTCCAAATTTAAAATGTTTTTGATTTTGAAAAATTTTAGTTGAAAATTGTTCATTTTGAAAAATGGTTCCAATTTTTAAAAAGGTTCAGATTTTGAATATTTTTCATTTAAAAAATGTTTCCAAATTTGAAAAAGGTTTTGATTTTGATATGATTCAGATTTGAAAATGATTCTAAAATTGAAAATGGTTCATGAAAAATAGAAAAAAAAATGGTTCGGATTTTGAAAATATGAAAAATAAATGTTTTTAAATAAAGGAAAGGAAAACTAAAATAAATAATAACAGAAAAAGAAACAAAAAAGAAAGAAGTGAAAGATAAAACGGGAAAAAAGAAATAGAAAAAAGAAAACAGAAAATAGAAGGATAAATAGAGAAATATTAATAGGAACCCGAGCGTAGCCTAGTGGCTATGCACTCTTTCTATGTGAGTGGACATCCTAAGTTCGTGCCAAAGGCCAACCTATTTTATTCTCTTTTCTCTATAAAATGAAGAAATACTAATGGGCCGGCCTAGCAGGAAAACCTCCGCGGGCGAGGCGAAGTTACAACTCGCTAAGAGCGAGTAATAGTGTCTGTGCTTTTCCGGTTGAGAGTGGAGATTTTTTGGCTCCCGAGCTCCAGTGTTTGATGTTTACATTTTTTCACAAACCACATTTATTAGTTCCCAATAATTTTGAAAACAAATACGGAGGTGGCCAATGTTGTATCCCACAAATGTGAAAAATTCAATTTCAAATAATTTGTATTTTGATCTACGCAAAAATGACAAAAGGTGTAGATCTGAGTATGCGTATTTTCCGATCTCTAAACTAATCATATTTTTTCATTTTGTGTTTCCCGTAATATAAAATATTTGAAATTGATATTTTACGCGTATGTGAGATACACTATTGGCTACATCAGCATTTTGTTTCACAATTTTTTTAAAATCGTAAATATGAATTTCCAAAAAAAATTAAACTAGAGGATTAGTGGAGCTCGGGAGCCACTACTACTTTCCGTTAGCAATAAAAGAGCACAGGAGGAACACGAGCTACCAAAACGTTGTAGACCGTCCCTTCGGGGAGACCCGATACAAAAATTGTGTAGACTCCACGAGACAGGAAAGAGCTAACCAAGAAGGATATGCATATTGCTGTCTTCCTTGAAACCCGAGTCAGACACCTAGGGCAGTCTCTAGAAATCAGGACGATCAACACAGAAGGCGTCGTATCGATGCCAGAATGCAAAACAGGGCTGACAAGGAAGCATGTCGGGACAAACTGCTGAATCGAATGACATATTGATCAATGGATCCTTCCATAATTCGGGCGGCGACGGGTCGGGCCTAGTCTCACACACGGACACACCACACGTCGTCATGAGAGTGTGCAAAGAAATACTCTTTGGAAAAACCACTAGACACGTGTCCCTTCCGTCTATGGTTGAGGGAGAGTCGATGGCGCGCTAGCTTTGCCGAGTGCACCCGGCAGGCACTCGACAAAGTCCACTCGGCAAAGATTGAAAAAAGTCAATTTTATTTTATGTTGCCATATCGATGGAAGAGTTCATGATATATTTGGTATAGAGGTGCATCTTTTCATGCCAAACAACATTGCATAAATGATTTTCCAATTTTTTGTTATAAAATTATTTTCTAGTTTTAAGTGCCAAAATGAAGTTTTTGTGAAGCATTTAATAAAACATGGTGTAAAAATGGCGCATCTCCACTTTTCACACAAATTAGACCACAATTGATGACAATTTTCAAATAGTTTGAATTTCTATCATTTTACCTACTTTCCCATATTTAATTGGATTTTGTCCCATTTACCAAAAATAATTCTAGCACAACATTCTCCTTCAAAGTGGATGCTTCACAAGAAGTGGAGTTAGTAGCACAAGCATCATTAACTTTAGGAATAGAAGAAGATAACTTGGCAAGCTCATCATTTAATCTAGCATTTTCATTTTTCGTGACTTTATATTTAGCATGAGCATGGTCACGTTCTTTAATGATTTTAGCAATTATATCATTATAAGACTCCTCGATAGATTCTAGTTTCTCCTCTATACAAGCACGAGTCTCTTGCTCTTCCACAAGAGCATCTTCTAACGATGCTTTCTCCATAGCATCATCTCTTTCAATCTTACCTTTTTCTTCAAGGCTTGCTTCCAAAGCCTCAATGGTTTCCCCACGCTCAATTAGGGTGCTCATGATTTCAAAGAGGTTAGCTTGGGCACTTTTATTGCTAGGAAGGGCTTTAAGAATCATTAGACCTTTATTTTGAATCATAGCATTAATCTTTTCCATATCATCTTCTTCATCATTATTATCATCATCATTATCATCATTATTATTATCATTGCTAGAAGAAGATTTAGCCATAAGGCAATGAGTGATGGATGAAGAAGAATAATTAATTTTTGAACTACTCAAGTTCACATCTTGTTGCATAGCAAATTGGTTTTCCTCTACATTATTATTCATGCAAGAGTTAGAGGGAACACAATCATTTTTATCATGACAACAAGATAAGGTAAGCATATCATAAAGAGATTTATCCAAGCAAATTTTTGATGATATGCAAGGACTATCAACACTAGCATGTAAATCATTCATAGTGCTATGTGTGTTTAGGTCCAAAGATGAATCATTGCAACAAGATAGAGATAATTGATCATCAACAACGAGCTCACTATCCAAATTGCAAAGCCTATCACTACTCACCATTACATTGGATTGTGGCTTACCACATTTTGGTGAAGTAGACGAAGACGAGAACTCGTCACGGCCGGAGGTGGAGGGAGAGCAATCATCCTCAAAAGGGTTGGACACTCCATATTTATCTTGTAGCTTGGTCCAAAGCTCATGAACATCCCGGAGAGGCATGATTGACTCGAAAACTACAACACTCACAAATTTGCAAAACTTGTTAGATGCTAGAGCATCTAGATATAAGTTTTTCTTATCCTCTAAAGTCGTACTTTCGTAGTCCTTCGGAGGAGAAAAACCTATATCTAAGATACGCTCAAGATTGGGGTCCAAGACCCGTAAGTGTCTAAGCATATGAGTTTTCCAAACATTAAAATTTGTGCCATTGAATATAAACATGGAATTGTGCACTAAATCCCTAGACGACATCTTTACTCTCTAGGCAGTAAAGCCAAACAAGAGAGACGAGGCTCTGATACCAATTGAAAGAACAACTATGCCCGAGATGTCGCCTAGAGGGGGGGGGGGGTGAATAGGCGATTAAAACTTTTCTAATTAGGGGCTTGATAATTGCGGAATAAAACTATGTGTTTAAATTAACAAGCCAACAACCTAAAACTAGGTTCACCTATGTGCACCAACAACCTATGCTAAACAAGGCAAGAAACAAGGTGATAGCTAGATATAGACTTCAAGCACGATGGCTATCACAATGTAAATTTGCATAAGTAAAAGCTCGGGTATAGAGATAACCGAGGCACGCGGAGACGAGGATGTATTCCCGAGTTCCTCCTTGTTAAGGGAGTACGTCTCGTTGGAGGGGTGTGAGCTCGCCACAAGAGGCCTACTCAAGATGCCACAAAGGCCTCACCCTATTCTCCGATGAACCTCACCCAAGGGATTGGTTCACCTTCCACTATCGGAATCCTTCGAGGCGGATTCCGGAGCCCTTTACAACTCTTCTTGGGGCACACACCCACAACTCAATTGGGGGCTCCCAAACTCGTGCCGAAGCTTCACAACTTGAAGTCTTCGCGGCACCTCCAACCGTCTAGGGTACACAATGCACCCAAGAGGCAACAAGCTCTTGGGAACACAATGCACCCAAGAGTAACAAGCTTCTCAACCTTCAACTTCACGTATCACCGTGGAGAGAGCAACCCGATGCAACGAATGCAAAAAAGGCAAGAGCACACAAAGTGCTCAAGTCCTTCACTCCCAAATTCCAACCAAAGCAACTAATGCTTTGGAGGGAATAAGAGAGTAAGAACAAAGGGGATGAACACAAAGCAACCCCAAATCTAGATCCCACAAGTTCCCCTCACTTAGAGGAGATTTGGTTTGGTGGAAGTGTAGATCTAGATCTCCTCTCTTGAAACCCTAAATTTGGGCAAGAATCATTGGAGGGATTGAGAGGAATCAAAACTTTGGAGGTCAACAATGGAGGAGTGAGAGAAGCTCCAAAACTTGGGAACCATTGGGGAAGAAGACCCCTTAAATAGGTCCCCACCAAATCCAACCGTTGGGGGCAGTTTTTCCTGCGCGGGCCGGAATTTCCGGCACTTACCCCGGAATTTCCGGACCCCCCGGAGCGACCCGGACGCCCTGGGAACTCTCTGGACATGGTCCGGAAATTTGGGCCGGAAATTTGGGCCGGATATTTCCGGGGGGCCGGAAATTCCGGCCTAAGGACCGGAACTTTCGGCCCAGTGAAAAACTGCACAAAGAGCAAAACGAAAACGGGCATATCTTTTGCATCCGGACTCCGTTTTCGATGATCTTGGGCTCGTTGGAATCGTAGCAACGAGCTCTACAAGAATATACAGAGAAACATCATAGTCCAACAAGGGAGGATAAAAACAAATGGAGAAAGATAAAACCTCTCTATAAAAGGTGAACCGATAAACCTCCAAAACCAAAAACCAACAAGTTTTTCATAAAGACTCCGTTTTCTATGATCTTGGGCTCGTTGGACTCGCAACAAAAAGCTCTACAAGATCATGCAGAGAAACATCATTGTCTATCATGATATTATAAAAGCAAATGGGGAAAGGTAAAAGCTTCTTTTCGCAAACCGAAAAAGCCGAATCTTTTGCAAATGAAGTCCGAATGAAATAAAACCAATTTTGTTGGAAAGAGGACGACAAATGCTACCTTTGAAAAAAGGCAAACAAGCAAAGGAGATTTTGCAAAGAAATGGAAGAGATAAATCTTCCGCACGGATGAACCGGCAAAATCTCCAATACCGAAACCGCAATAGAAGACGCATATGAAAATCGTTTTCGGTGAACTTAGCTTTGTCATGACAAGCACGACAAGCACCAAGACCACACCACGATAAGAGACAAATAAGAATTAATAAAGATGATTGCATGGATGCAAAGTTTTGTGCTCTCTACGACGATACGATCATGATACTCGGTCGAGAGACCCTCTTGATAGTACGGTTATCTATCCTATAATCCGGTCTCTCACTAAACAACATGAGACCGGTAAAATAGAAACCCTATCAAGATCATACCTTTGCCTTGCGCATTAATCCACTTGAGGTCGATGAAGACGATCTTCATCTCCTCAAGATGCACCACCTTACTCGATTGCGCTTCGGTGAAGATTCACATGACGCTCCCCCATACACCAAGATGGGAGACGCACTCTTCGGCATAACTTCACTTGGCCTTGATCAACCCGCACAAAGCCTTGATCAACACAAACTTTTCTTCCCTTAGCTTTGACTCCAACAAATGGAGATCAAGCAACTCAAATGGACACACCTATGAATATAGCTCAATGCAAACATTAGTCCATAGAGATTGTCATTAATTACCAAAACCATGAATGGGAGCAACCATGCACTTTCACTGACTCCCCCTTAGGGCAACCGATTAAGGCCAGATAGTTGGTTGTTGGATCCGAAAGAAAACAGACTCTTTCTCCCTCGCGTCGCTCCCGCGAGCGACCGAGGGAACCCTAGCCGCCGCCACCAAACCACCCTCCCTCCTTCCTTTCTCCCTCGCCGCCGCCGGCGGGCGAAGCTCGGCCGGCGTCGGCGGCGGCGGGGCCCCCTTTCCCCTCTGATCGTGCTCCACGGCTGGCGCGGGCCGGCCGGTCGAGGTAGAGGCGCGGTACTTCCGTGGGGGCCGCGGCGCGATGGCGTGGGCATGGGCTGGCGGCGTTTCGCGCGTCGGCGTGGTGGTCTTGGTCTTGCGTTGGTGGCGTGGTGGCTGCGGGGTTGCCTTCCGGTGGGGTGCGGTGCTGGCCTGGTCAGATCCGCTCGATCTGATGCAGGTTTTCCGGCAGTCGGCACGGTGGTTGGAGGGGCGACCGGCTGGGTCGTCGTCCTCGCTAGGCGTTAGTCCGCGGCGGTGCACAACCGCGTGGTGGTCTATGGTGGTTCGGCGAGTCGGGCTGCGGCGACGGTTGGAGGCAGCTCCGGCGTCGGGTCGTCTGCGGGCGATTCTTGGTGCGGACCGGTTCGGGTGTTGATGACGGCGCATGGCGGCCAGCCGGGCGGTGGCGGCGGTGGGTGGTGCGGGTGGTACTGGTAGGAGGGCAGCGGCGCGGCGGCGGCCCTGATGCTGCAGCGTGGCGGCGAGGGCTTTATGGGCCCGATCTGGGCCCGGCCGGGCCTGAGTGGGCCTGGTGTGCTCCTGCTGCCGTGTCCGGTCGGCAACCGCTTGTGGCGGTGGGGGACGGACTCCCTCTTGGGTTGTGGTGTCCCTGGCGACCGGAACCGGACCTATCAGGTCTAGTTCTTGGTGCCGGCACCTCTGCCGCCCTCTTGCTCCCTGGACCCGAGCGCTGACTTTTCCCCTCCTGCTTCGGTGGGGTTGCGTGGTGCTGGCTCTCATGTCCCGGGTTCGGTGTCGCGGATCCCGGGGCGGCGGCCCCGGAGGTGGGAGACATGTTGCTCGTGGGCGGAGCTCATGACTCGGGTGCGGTCTGTCCTCCATGGTCATGTGGATGGCGTGGTGGATGGAGTTCGGCTAGGTGGGGTGGTACGTCAGCATGGCCACGAACAGTTCGGAGGTGGAGGGTCTGCCGGGTGAAGACCCTGCTTGGTTCTGGCCAGGCCGACGGCGGCGGCGTCCGTGGGCATCGTCTCCTTCCTGAAGGCGTCGTCGTGGTATCCTCCATCCTCTATGTTGCTCCGGGTGAAAACCTTGATCCTTGGATCAAGCGACGGTGGCACTCTGGTGTCGTCCCCTTCTTGAAGGCGCCGCTATGGAGTCCATCTTTAGCCGAGCACGGTTTCATCCCCTCGCTTGGGGTGTCATAGTCGTCGTTTTGCATCTTTGTATCTTGCCTTGGGTGTGTGTGTGGTGGTGTCGAGTTGTATGCCGGTGTTGTATGGTCGTTGCTTTATTTATAAAGCGGGGCGAAAGCCTATTTCGAGGGCACCGATTAATAAATTTTATTTTGTTTTATTTATTTGTATTTATGAACTATGATGTTGATTGTGTACATACACGAATGCAGACCCGAATGCAAAGTGTAGCAAATATATCACACCACTCAGTGTTGAGATAAATAAAGCTTTCATCTTTTGTAGAGGAAAAAATAAGGCTCCCCGGACGACCAGCTAGTGCTGCATACTACCTCTGTTTATTAATATAAGATGTTTTAGGAAGCTAAATTGGCTTCGTGAAACGTCGTATATTAAAAAACGGAGGGAGTAGCTTTCTTTGGACATTTGTCTTTGGCATCATCATCTTCGTCACACAACAGTTTACTAAACTCTGTTATTCAACCTTTCGCAATAGAAAAACAAATTGGAAAATATAGAATACTTGTTGATTCACGACAAATATTACGCAATTCCATACGACTATGTATCAGAGTTGACTGTTGACTTGATCTTACCAGTAGACTATAACAGTTTTGAGTGTTTGCCAAGTTACAAATCCAACATGTATATTATCATGTGCTTTCGTCTCTCCTTTGAAATTTATAAACACAAACGCCAGCCATTTTTCTGCTGTGTGGTGACTGGTGAGCTCGTTGAAACAAGAACGTGAAAGAAGCGAAGATGAGCGAACCGGTGAAGCTGCTGGGCTCCTTCGGTAGCCCGTTCACGCACCGCGCGGAGGCGGCGCTCCGGCTCAAGGGAGTCGCCTACGAGTTCGTTCAGGAGGACCTCGGCAACAAGAGCGAGCTGCTGCTCCGGCACAACCCCGTCCACAAGAAGGTGCCCGTGCTCCTCCACGGCGACCGCGCCGTCGCCGAGTCCCTCGTCATCATCGAGTACGTTGACGAGGCCTTCGAGGACCCACAGCTCCTGCCCTCCGACCCACTCGCCCGCGCCGCTGCCCGCTTCTGGGCGCAGTTCGCCGTCGACAGGTGCTCCAGGACGCTGTTTAAGGCGCTGTGGACGCCGGAGGGGGAGGCGCGGAGGGGGTTCGTGGCGGAGACGAAGGAGAATTTGGCGCTAATGGAGGCGCAGCTAAACGGGAAGCGGTTCTTCGGAGGCGACGAGATCGGGTACCTTGACATCGCCGCCAGCGGGCTCGCCTGGCTGCCGGTGCTGGAGGAACTCGCCGGGCTGGAAAGGAGCATGATCGGCGAGGAGCAGTACCCTGCCCTGTGCCGGTGGAGCAGAGAGTACACCTCCGACGTGGCCGTGAAGGCGTGCTTGCCGACGAGGGACCAGATCGTCGCCTACTACGCGGCCATGAAGGACAAACTCGTGCTCCTTGCCAAGTCAATGCAGAAAAAATAAAATAAAATCATGTTTGTACCTCGCTTGGTATGGAAACTAGTGGTACTGATGATGGTGGTGCTTAATTGTGTTGTGTATGCCGCTTGTGACGGAATATAATTTATATGTTTGTTCATAGAATATAAACTTTTCACATATTGTGAAAGTTCACATCATGACTCGTCTCCCACTACACGACCTACGACGCCGGTCTAGCAAACCCGAAGAACTCCATAACGTCACGCCGGCAAGTCGGGCATGTGGACACGACACTATGTCACGTCCTTTAATTTAAGGCACTTTCTTATAGGCACTATTATAAACTGCCTTTAATGATTATTTTTAGAGGCACTTTTGCAAGTATTGCCTCAAAAAGTTTTCATATAGAGGCTATAATCAATAGTGCCTCAAATGGTTACTATTTGAGGCACTTAAAAGTGCGTTAAATAGTAAGCATTCGAGGCACTATAGATTAGTGCCTCTATTAACTATCATTTAAAGGTATTAATCAAAACCGCCTCAAATGATTACTATTTGAGGCACTTAAATGTGCCTCAAATACTAAGCATTTAAGGCATAATTGATTAGTACCTCTATTAACTATCATTTAAAGGCACTAATCAAAACTGCCTCAAATGATTATTATTTGAAGCATTTAAAAGTGCCTCAAATACTAAGCATTTGAGGCATAATTGATTAGTGCCTCAAAAGGAGCTCTCTAAAAATCCACGGATTTGCCTCAGCACCTCCCTGGTCCACCACTCTCTGGTTCCTCTCCTCCTCAGCACCTCCCACGGATTCGCCTCTTCCCCGTCTCTTGCGTCTCCTCTCCCCCTAAAAATCCATCTCATTACGCCTCAATGGCTACTTCCCCCGCACCTCTACTCCGATCCGATCCCCACCGGACCTCCCATGGCCGCCGCCGCCTCTACCTCCGCGCCGGCGCATCCGGCGGCCGCCGCCGACTTCCCCCCGCCCCCGCAGCCGCTCCGCACCACCGAGCCCCGCCCGCGCCGCCGCGCGCGGGAGGTCAGCTCCAGATACCTCGCCACCCCGCTCCCCTCCTCCTCCCCGCGCCTCTCCACCTCCTCCTCGCGCGCCTCCTCCCCGACCCCATCCCCGCGCGCCCACACCCGCGTCGCCACCCCCTTCGCCAATGAGAACCAGCCCCCGATCCCCCCGCCCACCACCATCTCCCGCAGGCGCGCCGTATAGAAGCTGTTCGGCGAAATCGGCGCCCCCAACCCGCGGACCTCCGCCTCCTCCACCCCCGGCGCCAGTGCCGGCGCCAAGACCCCCAGGTTCCTGCCCCGCTCCTCCGCCAGCGGGCCCACCCTGTCCACGGCGCGGAGGGGCTACCCGCGCCCTCCCACGCCCGCGCGCGCCTCCTCCTGCCCTTCCGCCGCCGCCGCGGACGACGCCGCCTCCTGCTGCTCCTCGGACACGTCCTCCACCCTGACCGACTTCTCCGAGCCTGATGGGATCGCGGTGTCAGCCGCGCACTGCGAGAGCCCGCCGCTGCTCGGTCCTGCGTCCTGCCGGGGCGGGCGCCTGTCGTCGGAGCTCCGGTCGTCCGTACCGGAGTCGGGCGGATCCGTACGGGGTGCTATCCCGCTGTGCCACCGTTCGCTTAATTCGGCTCTGACGAGTTGCCAGCCTCCGCTGGTGAAGGTGCTGCCGGCGCCGAGGCCACCGCAGCCTCATGGGGCGAAAATAGCAGAGCTGAAGAAGGCAGTGGTGCTCGGGGGCAGAAAGGTTGTCGGGAAGCAGGAGGACGTGCACCAGCTCCGGCTGCTGGACAACCGCCACGTTCAGTACAGGTTCATGAACCCCCGGGCTGAAGCGGTGGCCAAGGCCAAGTCTACTGCGGCGGAGGTGAGACAGGGGATAACCCCTTTATCTGTAGTTTGATCTCCATAGTGGGGATTGAGATGCTGATGTTTCATTGTTTTGCATGTGAAGAGCTCCCTGTTCGGACTGGCCGAGAGAATTACCGGGCTGCGAGAATCAGTCGCTGATAAGAGGGCAGAGGTAGAGAAGATCAAGAGGGGCCAGAGATTGTTCTCCATTGTTGGTGGTCAGGTAACGAAAAAATGGATACATTCTGCTTTCTGAAATTTTTGAACCGTTGTGTTGTGTATGGCTTCATAAGTGATTCACAGATAAATGTGTGACTATCGAATTTGAGCAATGGATGTGCTCTAATTGGGTATGTCATGTGAATGAATTTATTTCCTCACTCACGTGAGATGGAGCCAATCCAGGGGCATGGCTCAGCTTCACAAGCTTTCAGTGTTCTCATTGCAATTTGTCCAACGGATTGAAGTGTGCTACTGGATCGATGTATTAGCTATGTGCGCCCAATAGCTGTTTACTGTAACTTGAGTCTACTTTTACCTTCAATGTTTGCCCAATGGATGTTACATCTGCACTAGCGTCAGCACACTTAAGATGATTTATGTGAGTTGGTGGGTCAAACTAAAGACTTCGTTTCAGCTTAATTAATGTATTTGTTTACTTGCAAAATTACCAGGTATCATATTTGGATCAATGGAGTGATGTTGAGGAGGATTATTCCAGCTGTCTGACAGGGGCAATATCAGCGTTGCATAACGCTTCACTAAGGCTACCAATTGGTGGGGATGTTAGGGTAAGATTTTGATTTAATTTCACATTACAGGCATAAACTCCAACAATATGTTCATGATGCAGATCAAATACCAAGTTAAAATGCTGCTTCCAATAATGCTTGCAGGTAAATTGCGAGGAAATCTCAGAAATTCTGAACTCAGCAGTGCAACTGCTGGAACCAGCGTCTCCTTGTGTCCGAAATTTGTTACCGAAGGTGAGAAACAGTTGCCCAGAAATGTTATCTTTTAAACCGGTTATTTTTAAACTGTGTTCACATAGAAGATAGATTGTTTTTTAAATAGTGGGAATATAAAAGTACCAAGTGTGTGTACCTATCTTTAATGTGAGAACATATACCCTATCAAATAACCTACTGAATGATCACAATTTGTGGATTGAGGCTGCGAAGTTCACCACCATTCAAAATTTTCAATTCTAACTCTAAGCACAGTATGAAGCTTTATTTGAGAATACGCAAGATGTTAAATTGGTGAAGCCTACAAATCCATGTTAATTTGATTGCCTTTATGAAAGTTCACACTAAGATATGTCCATACTCCATAGTGTGGCATTTTATGGAGTCCAAAGCTAATGCACTTGATAACCGAACATCCTTTGTTGCTAGTTGTGCGAGTTGCATGCTGCCCACACAAAGCTTTCAAGGTGCTCTGGACGTGTCCTTTCTATAAGAAATACCAAGGGCTGGTCCTGGCTGGTATCATTTTTTGTTAAATTTATGTATCATAACAGTTTGTTGCTAGTGAAGGAGCCTTTCTATAATTATAAATCCAATCGTCTATTATTATCATAACAGTCACATATGTTTGAAACCTTTAATTCTGGTAGTTATCTAGATTATCATAACAATCTGATGTTTTGGATGCTAGTTCTTATTATGTATTTATGGATGGTCAAACTTAAAAATGTTTGACTGGTACAAAGTCTATAATATCTTAGATTTTGGGTCAGTGGTAGGTACTACTATTTTGCATGATTCTTAGTTGTTGTATTGATAGAATCGGATTTTGCTCGTATAGGTTGAAGAAGTTGATTGCGTAGCCTCCAACCTTGCCCAAGTAATTGCTAGTGAAAGAGCCTTGATAGAAGAGTGCGGGAATCTACTAAATCAAGCACACCATATGCAGGTATGGTTTAAATCAAGCACATACGTTATATTCCTATGAGATCCTATCTCCACCACGAAAATATTTTGACTGGTGCCTTGATAATTTGCTGTTACATAGTCAAAGCGGATGAATACAAGAAATCTTCAGTTTGGTCAGTTAACACTTGCTATTACTCTACTAGTTTGGTTTATACCCTATTCTTAGATGATTTGATTCCGTGGTATGAATTGTGGTGATGCAATGGCCATGTGAGTTGTGGTCATGGTCTGTGAATTGGCTGATGCTTCTATTTGGATGATTCACTCATCCCAGCATCCATGATCTTTGTTCTTCCTTAACTCTGACGAACTAATAGACACTATACTGCCAACTGAATAATTTCAGTTTTAGTCATGTTCAATTTATTGCCGAGCTTAAACATGGTAGATTGTATGCTTTGGTGACTTGCTGGCTTTGCTTGTGTGCTTATTATGCACTGCTGAATATACTTCCATGAATTTGTGCCCATGTGCTTATCTGTTGAGCATATCTCTACTCCCTTTGGTGCCTCAGATGAGTGTGCACAGGGTATAGATACATGTTCAGCATGATCTCGAGCGGCGATTACAATTTGTCGAGAGAAAATTCGTAGATGTTGACCTCGAGCTTGAACAATCTGTGCTTGGCCTTTGCAATCTGTGCTAATTAGCCATTGCCATCTACCAACATAACTGGATTGCCTTATGTGTACAAACAGGGGATCTGCTCTAGATGAATTTAGTGGTTCACTTGTCCCGTGCAGGATATATGTATCTCCATTTGTTTTCTTTGTTTAGTCTTGTTCATGATATAATGTGACGTATAGATTGGTGATTAAAATCTTTGGGATTGATTTACTGCTTGTCCTCTAGTCTTGTTCACTATAAAATCTTTTGACCATGCTACGGATGTCCTGTCAATGTTGCACCATATCCCAGGGATTTATATCACCATTGTAATGCATGTATTTATTACTTTATTTGCGACAGATGATTTTGATTTTTATCTTATATGTTGTGATTGGTTCAACGGCTGCAGTTGGGCGACATAGTGATTTCTGTTGAGACAGGCCGGAGGCAAGCAGAAGAAAGACGCCATGCGCTTCTTGATGAGATGAGAATTCTCATGGTTAGTCTGTTTCACTTTATTGCTAGCATCACACTTTTTTCATTATTGTCGTGTTGTGTGTTTCCGTATATATTTCCTAATATTGCACCTTGATCAATACACAATCAATGAACAAACATATGTGTAGTTCGTGTCTGACATAATTTAGCCTTTCAGTTATCCATAAGAAGGTGAAGTTATTTTTGTCCCAATCAGAAAAAAAAGTCTGCTGTAATCAAACATTTCTGGTTTGGTTTTGTCAAAAATTCCTGTGTTTTATTTTGCACCCAAATATTTTAAGTCGATAGACAAGTAGACTAGTTTTCGTATAACTCAGGCTGGTAGACAATCTGTTGCAAATGGTCGGCTGTAGGGCAATATCATGCTTGTTGATTGTGAATGAATGTTTTGGATGCCTTATTGTATAACACAAATACTTGTATTTCTGTAACTTTCCGTATATTCAATTGTTTGTAGTTCTCTCTTCTAACACTTCTTTGGATGCATACTTTGGCGTTCATATGATCCATTTTCCTCCCTTTGAGTGTGCCTGTTCTGCTGTATTTTATTGCTTAATTAGAAATTGCCCTAATGCTGTTGTAATGCAATTTGTTGTGCACCACATGATGAAGATCACCATAATGCTATTGTAATATGTATCCCTTTTACACATGCTGAATTGATCCTCTGATATAATTAGTTAAGCCATGAGATTAGAAAGAAGCGCAGCCATCTGGTTTCTTGATGGATTTGCCATGCTTGTACTTGTATGCAGATGCAATATTCTGTTTTTAAATATGACTCTTTCTTGTCTGATGGACTACATAATTGCAATTGAGTTGTAGCTGGAGAATTTCAATTTTATATTTGATGTTAAAAGCTTACTCTAGGTCGGTTAAAAATTGTGGATCTTTTTCTGTTTAGCATTGTAGACCTAGCAGTTGTCTTTGCAGATAAAGGGCATCTTCTCAAATTTGCAACAACCGTTTGTGTTATGGGTTGGCATGGTGAACTATATTTTTTAATTTTGATTGGGGCTTCCCATGCCCTTAATGATGAACCGGATGTACGTTGTCTATTGCTCCATTCACTCCTGCTAGTGTGAAAGTATGGCAT
The DNA here is from genome assembly GCA_012064385.1 of Puccinellia tenuiflora. Classification (NCBI taxonomy): domain Eukaryota; kingdom Viridiplantae; phylum Streptophyta; class Magnoliopsida; order Poales; family Poaceae; genus Puccinellia; species Puccinellia tenuiflora. Next base: position 523,540 of record QRDG01000427.1, on the reverse strand, counting down.
TAAGATTGCTGCATGCGTCATTGATCTCTTTAACCTCTAGTCTTATCATTTGAATTCATACTCTTTAAGGACGCACTTGGAAGTTGTGGTAAAATCGATATGTTTGGGAGTTACATCTTGCTAAGTAGTGTTTGTTAATTTCATTTTTTCCCACTGATCAGTGAGGGAACACCAAGCCAACTCGCATGCCAAGAGAGGATGGGAGCCGTTCACTGATATTGCTACACAGGTCTGCTAATTCAATGATGTCATAGAGTAGCTGTCATACCACAAAATATGAATGGTTGGTTGTTATATGTTGTCAGTTGTTGTTATATGAATGGTTGCTGCAATATTTGAATGTATAATGGTTGCTGTTACATAAAAAGTTGATGTTTTTATTGATTTTTGCCTCAAATGGCAGCATTTGAGGCACTCAAAACTGCCTCAAATAGTTTATCATTTGAGGCACTAAAAACTGCCTCAAATGGTAGCATTTGAGTCACCCAAAACTGCCTCAAATAGTTTATCATTTGAGGCATCCAATACTGCCTCAAATAGTATATCATTTGAGGCACCCAAAACTGCCTCAAATGGTATATCATTTGAGGCACCCAAAACTGCCTCAAATAGTTTATCATTTGAGGCACCCAAAACTGCCTCAAATGGTATATCATTTGAGGCACCCAAAACTGCCTCAAATGGTAGCATTTGAGGCATTCAAAACTGCCTCAAATGACCACCTTTTTAGGTATTATTGGAAAATGCCACAAAAAACTTTTAACGACACGAGTAAATGCGGCACTTTTTTTTTTGCCTCAAAAAACTTTTTGAGGCATTTATTGGACTTTTGGAGGCATTATTACATGCCTCCGATTCTAGTACGTGATGTAGTGCGAACCACGGCGCAATGCACGGGACGGCAGCCTGACGGTCTCCTCGTCGTCTTCAGTCTCCAATGTCCAACAAACACACAGCGCACAGCTCGTCGGGCTCACGTCGGCGGCGCTGACTGCCTGACACGGCAGCGTCGCCCTCCTTGCACGCGAGGACCAGCGCCTTGGGCTCGCTGTAGACGAGCTTGATCCACAGTATCAGCCTGACATGGAAGACGAAGCCTGCCGGATCAGCGACGCCGGTCACGTCGCGGGCGCTGTCCACGATGCGCGCGGCCAGCGCGTCGGGCTGGATCAACTCCTCCCAGTTGCCGGCGGCGAGGCCGTATTCGGCGGTGGCGGGCGCCTCGGCGAGCGCCGCGTGGATGAGATCGATCGCGGCAGGCGTCACGGCTCAGGAAGACGGCCGCGGGCCGCGGGGTCGGCGACCTCGACCCGGTGGTCGTCCTTGCGACGAGGTGGTCCTTGGTCGTGGAGCCCCTTGGCTGTATAGTGCGCCACTCACTACACCACATCCTAAAATTAGAGGCGGTTGAAAGTGCCTCCAATACTTCTAAAACTGCCTCTAAATAGTTTTGGAGGCACTTTTCAATATGTTGGATTTGTTTGTGTAGGGAATCCTATTTTGAGGCACTTTTGGATAATGCCTCCATTTGTAATTGCCAACACTTTCATTAGTGCCACCAATTGCAATTTGAGGCACTATTGGATAGTGCCTCCATTTACAATTGGAGGCACTTTTCAATAGTGCCTCCATTTGCAATTCGAGGCACTTTCATGAAATACCATCATTTCAAAAACTGGAGGCACTTTCAGCAGATAATTACACAATATAAGCAGATACTACAGTAGATAAATGCACATATTGACGGATATATTGCATATTGAACAATCTTGCTGGGTAACATGACAAATTCTCACAATACATGAATAAATATTGTCTATCATGACTCTACTAGGTTGAAGACTTCGACCACCTGTACTCTAGCACCTCCAGGATGCTAATAGTGCTCGTTTGTGATAGGCTCAGGTTCCTTGTGATAGGCTCAGTTTCCTTATCGCAGCATGGAATGAGGTGGCGCTCGTTTGTGATAGGCTCAGTTTCCTTGTCGCAGCTGCCACCTGAATTCCATTGACCCCCAATGCACAACACAAATATACAGAGACATTTCCAAGTAGAAGAAAATTGCAGGTTTGCTCTGCTGCTGCATCCGGTTGGCTACTGCCGAAAGGCGGTGGAGGCAGATCCCTCCTGCGTGCCTCTGTGCCGTCGACCCTCGCCGGTTTTCTTACACTCGGTTCCTCCGGCCTCGCAATATGGACCACGGCGAGATGACGGTGGTGACTGCAAGATCGTGGTGGCGTGCGCTGGTGGGCGGCAAGATAGGCGGAGCTATACGGAGCATCTGGGGGTGTGGTTTTTTGGAGGTCAGGAGAAATCCCTGTCGTCTCGACACTGACGTGGTGACGCCTGTGGGTGTCGCCATCCTTCCTGAAGGGCGTCGGGTACCTCTTTCCCTTCCCTCATCGTACCAGAGGAAACTCTAGGACACACCGGGTGTAACCCTAGGAACTGTCTGGACAGTAGTGTCGTCGTTGTTGCTCCCTTCTTGGAGGTGTTGTTTGGTACGAGGCACTTCGGAATGCTAGGAGCGTGGTGGAAATTCTTCGGAGGACGCAGCGGTTACGAGTCATCTCTGTTTTCGTTGAACCGCCGATGTCGGCCTTTGTTTTCTCTTCTTTGTTTTTTTTTTTGGTTTCTTTTTTGGCTTAATTGTGCTGTTTGCCCCAGCATTGACCTTGCACTTGTATCGGTTGGTTGCTATATTAATATAGCGGGGCGAAAGTCTGTTTCGAGAGGGGGTCGCCGATTGTGACAACTTGGACACAGGAAAGACGTGGGTCTCCTTTGCCGCCGGCACGAGAAATTAAAAATTAAAACTGAGTGAATTTTTGAAGAAAAATAAAAATAAAACAATTCACGAGGAATTAAAAAGAGATAAATGGGAAAAATGTATAGCTTTATGAGAAATATTTGATTTTATAATTTTTAACTTCTTTATATATTTTCACGATTTCTACGGAAGTATGCCACATGCGGTTCTAACCATTCTGTGTCCAACAATGTCTGCCATCAAAGGGTTAAGGACAGCAACTAGGAAACATCTATAGGTGGGTTTTATAGCCGTGGTGAACCAAGATATACATGCGGCATGGGTATATAGCCGTGGCGCACTACATATTGGTGCGTCACCGATGGCAACTTACTTGTGGCGCATGTGCGCCACGGGTATTTTCCTACATGTGACACATCAGTATGGGGTACGCCAAATACCCGTGGCGCACACCATACTGATGCGCCACGGATAGAAAAGTACTCGTGGTGCACATCGCCTTTTCAGTTTTCGAAAAAATAAAAGAAAATGAAAAAAAATTCAAATTTTAAAATCCTTTGAGATGTAGTTATGTTACATAATCTAGTTGTTAGGAAAAATAACAAACATGAATTTCGACATATTTTGCAAAAAAATGTTATGTTCCTGTAAAACGGCTCTAACTTTTGCATCTCCTTGGGATCAAAAAGTTTTTTATATGAAAAGTATCTATGCGAGGTTGTTGGGTCTGTTGAATTTTTTTAGATTACTCAAATTCGGAAATGAAAATATTGTTTTCAGACGTTTTAGATTTCGCTACAATTTTTTTACAATGACCTTATTTACCAGTGGTGCATGCGCCACAAGTAACCTGGCAGCAACACAACTCGACATATATCAAGAATTCCCAGGTGCCCCTCCTCCTCCTCCCCCCCCCCCCCCCCCCCCCCCCCCCCGCGCTGGTGACCGGGTGAAGCACCAAAGCATCGCGACCAACAAGCCGGAGCTCACATGCATGGCCGCACCTCCAGCTTCTCCGGCCATGCCATACCCAAGCTCTCCTCGGTCCGCCGCCTCCCGGCGACGCCCGCCGTCCACGCCGGCGCCGACGACCCCTCCGGCCGTCCCCGAGCTCTACTCAGGCCGCCGCCTCCCGGCTAGGACCGTTGTTCGCGCCGGCGCCTCCTCCTCTGCGCCGACGACCCAGGAGCTCAGCTCCGGTGCTGACGTGACATCATCATTTTTTTAATTTTGAAATTGTTACCCATGGCGTACCAAATGGATTGTATATTTGAGAATAAACACATCAGTTGTTTGGATTTATTTACAAGTGAGTCCTTCCACTCAAATTTCATGAGTGGTTCACTCCTAGTGTATCTGATGACCTGTTCGGTCTGCTTATTTTCAGCAAAAAGATTTAGAAAAATGTTCAGTCTTGGGCTAAGATATGTATGAACTGCTGGTTTTCGTAGCAGCCCATCTTCGTTTACGTCATCTATGAACCGTTCATCTGACAAAGGTGAAGCACTGAATAATGTTACGCCGGCAGGTCGGGCACGTGGACGCCCGGTGGAGCCACGGCTCGATGCACCCACTATGGAAGGGATGGGAGCACGGCAGCCTGACGGCCTCCTCCTCTTCAGCCTCCAAGAAGTCCAGCAAACAGATGGCACATCGCTCGCCGGCGGGCTCACGGCGGCGCTTCCTTCTGCGTGCCGACACTCTGGCAGCCACGGTCTCGGCGACGGGCTCTTTGCACGCGAGGAGCAGTGCCTTGGGGTCGGTGTAGACAAGGGACACCCAGAGTTGGGGCATCTGAATAACTAGGTCGTAGCCCGGGATGGCCCAGGACGGGGTCTCGTTGATCTCGTGACCAACGGAATCAACGATCGCCATGGCTATGTCATGGGGAGTGAAGATCGGATCCAACCAGTCGTCGGCGGCGAGGTCGCACCCGCGGGTCGCCAGGGCCTCGGCGAGCATGCGGTGGATGGTCTCGCTGCAGACCTCGATGCACTGGAAGACGGCGGGGTGGAAGATTTCGACCTGTCGATCGAGCTTCATGACCACGGTATCGGTGACATCGATGTACCAGCCGTTTGGTTCGAACCTGCGCGACCCGTGGGACAGGACTAGATCGCCGTGGAGGCGCACGGAGCACATGTCGTCGCTCGGATTGCGGTTGACCTCCATGGCCAGTTTCCCACGGAAACAGACTCGGGTTTCGGTCGTCGCCGCGGCGGCGTGCGGCCACGGTGGCGGTGCTGCTGCCATGGCAGCCGCCTCTGTATATGTGGAGTCCAAGGCCGATTGATCACAGAGCTGGGAAACAGATGGGGTTAACGATTGTTGGGGTTCACCCAAGGATGATCATCACATCATCAAACTAGACAAATAGACAAAACGAAAAACCTTTTTCCGAGGGGGCGCCCTCTAAATCTCCTATTTATTTATTATATGTTTTTCTCAACTCACAGTACAAATCTTATACACAGCCTGGTGTATACACGGTCAAGCAACACAAACCAGAACCGACTCGAACTAACACATCCTAGTCTGACTAGAACTCACACCAAACCTTCCTAAATAGACTTGATTACCGTAACTAGGTACTAGCACACCGGCTACGGACACAAGACCAATTAGGACACGAACAAAGCTAGGACTCCATATCACGTACATGTATACTTGCCTAATTGATAGTATACTTGGACTTAAACCAAACTCAATACTAACGTAACTCTGTTAGAGGCAAAGATTATTCCAACAACGATCGAAGCACCTGCAGCTTTTTTTTCAGTTTTATGAAAGCACGGGCACTGTACGGATCGGATACGGAGTGGGATGTAAAAGTTTCCCCAGATGAACATGCGGCGTGTAGGACATTGGCGGTTGCTCACGGCCTGATCCAACTAAAGTTGACCTACTTTTCCTACACTGCATTACCTCGATTCTTGCGAGCGTTATGACGAAATCGCCCGCATGAATCTGCACGCCTGTATGCCACACCTCAACATGGGCCGGCCCACATAGGGGCCATTTTTCCTTTTTTCTAATTCGGCTATTTTCTGTCATTGTCATTGTCATTATTTTTTCTTTTTCCTTTTTCTTTTTTCCTTTTATTTCTTTTTCGTTCTGTTTCTTTTTTGTGTTTTCACTTTTCCTTTTAAATATTAAGATATTTGGAAATATGGATATTTTTAAATTTGAAACATTTTCAAAATCTAAAACATATTTCAAAATGAATTTATTTCATAAAATCAATATTTTTTTAAAAAATACAAACATTTTGAAAAAAATCAGAATCATTGTAAAAATGAATATTTTTCAAATATGAACCATTTAAAAAAAATAAAATTCGCCTGAACCGAAATTACTGGTTACCGAAAATAATAGTGAAATAAAAATAATTGTGAACAAAAAATACCAGTGAACCGAAAATATAATGAATCGAAAAGGAACCAATATTCGGGTGAACCAAAAATAATAGTGAACCAAAAATTCAGGTGAACTGAAAAATAATAATGAACCAAAAATATCATAAATAAAAAATAATAATGAACCAAAAATGTAGGCGAACCAAAAATAATAATGGATAAAAAATGCGGGTGAATCAAAATTAATAGTGAACCGTAAAGGAACCAAAATACGGGAAAACCGAAAATAATAGTGAACCAAAATTCGGGTGAACCAAAAATAATAGTGAACCAAAATTCGGGCAAACCAAATATAATAGTGAACCAAAATTCGGGTGAACCGAAAATAATAGTGAACCAAAATTCAGGTGAATCAAAAAAAGATAGTGAACCAAAAATGTCGATGAACCGAAAAGTAACCAAAATTTCGGGAAGCAAAAATACCTGTGAACCAAAAAATAATAATGAACAAAAAATATCGTGAATAAAAAATAATAGTGAACCAAAAATGTAGACGAACCGAAAATAATAATGTATAAAAAATGCGGGTGAATCAAAATTAATAGTGAACCGTAAAGGAACCAAAATTCGGGCAAACCGAAAATAATAGTGAACCAAAATTCGGGTGAACCAAAAATAATAGTGAACCAAAATTCGGGCAAACCAATATAATAGTGAACCAAAATTCGGGAGAACCGAAAATAATAGTGAACCAAAATTTAGGTGAATCAAAAAAGATAGTGAACCAAAAATGTCGATGAACCGAAAAGTACCAAAATTTTGGGAAGCGAAAATACCTATGAACCAAAAAATAATAGTGAACCAAAAATAATAGAGAACCAAAAAAATAATAGTGAAACAAAAATGCAGGTGAAACTGAAAATAATAGTGAACCGAAAAGAAACAAAATTCGAGTAAACCGAAAATAATACTGAACCAAAATTCAAGTGAATCGTAAAAAAATAGTAACCGAAAATGCTGATGAACCGAAAAGGAACCCAAATTTTAGGAAGCGAAAATACCCGTGAACCAAAAATAATAGTGAAACAAAAATGCTGGTGAAACTGAAAATAATAGTGAACCGAAAGAAACTAAAATTCGGGTAAACAGAAAATAATAGTGAACCAAAAATGTCGGTGGACCGCAAAGGAACATAAAATTCGGATTAACCGAAAATAGTAGTGAACCAAAAATAACGCTGAAATAAAATGCAGGTGAACGAAAAATCATAGTGAACCGAAAAGAAACTAAAATTTGGGTAAACAAAAAATAATACCGAAAATTTCTGTGAACCAAAAAGGAACTAAAAATTTAGGTGAACCGAAATTAATAGTGAACAAAAATTCGGGTGCACTGAATGTAATGGTTGACCAAACATACCGGCGAACCTAAAATGATAATGAAACAAAAAGAAACTAAAATTCTGTTGAGTAAAAAATAATAGTTCATTTTGAAAATCGTTGATTTTGAAAATGGTTCCAAATTTAAAATGTTTTTGATTTTTAAAAAATTTAGGTTAAAATTGTTTATTTTGAAAATGGTTCCAATTTTTAAAAAGGTTCAGATTTTGAATATTGTTCATTTCGAAAATGTTTCCAAATTTGAAAAAGGTTTTGATTTTGATATGATTCAGATTTGAAAATGGTTCCAAAATAAAAATGGTTCATAAAAAACAGAAACAAAAATGGTTCAGATTTTGAAAATATGAAAAATAAATATTTTTAAATAAAGGAAAGGAAAACTAAAATAAATAATAACCGAAAAAAGAAACAAAAAATAAAGAAGTGAAAGATAAAACGAAAAAAAGAAACAGAAAAAAGAAAACAGAAAATAGGAAACAATAGAAGGATAAATAGAGAAATATTAATAGGAACCCGAGCGTAGCCTAGTGGCTATGCACTCTTTCTATGTGAGTGGACATCCTAAGTTCGTGCCAAAGGCCAACCTATTTTATTCTCTTTTCTCTATAAAATGAAGAAATACTAATGGGCCGGCCTAGCAAGAAAACCTCCGCGGGCGAGGCGAAGTTACAACTCGCTAATAGTGAGAAATAGTGCCCGTGCTTTTCCGGTTGAGAGAGGAGATTTTTTGGCTCCCGGGCTCCAGTGTTTGATGTTTACATTTTTTCACAAACCACATTTATTAGTTCCCAATAATTCTGAAAACAAATATGGAGGTGGCCAATGATGTATCCCACAAATGTGAAAAATTAATTTCAAATAATTTTTATTTTGATCTCCGCAAAAATGACAAAAAATGTAGATCTGAGTATGCGTATTTTCCGATCTCTAAATTAATCATATTTTGTCATTTTTGTGTTTCCCGTAATATAAAATATTTGAAATTGATATTTTACGTGTATGTGAGATACACTATTGGCTACATCAGCATTTTGTTTCACAATTTTTTTTTAAATCGTAAGTATGAATTTCCAAAAAAAAATAAACTAGAGGAGCACTGGAGCTCGGGAGCCACTACTACTTTCCGTTAGCAATAAAAGAGCACAGGAGGAACACGAGCTACCAAAACGTTGTAGACCGTCCCTTCGGGGAGACCCGATACAAAAATTGTGTAGACTCCACGAGACAGGAAAGAGCTAACCAAGAAGGATATGCATATTGCTGTCTTCCTTGAAACCCGAGTCAGACACCTAGGGCAGTCTCTAGAAATCAGGACGACCAACACAGAAGGCGTCGTATCGATGCCAGAATGCAAAACAGGGCTGACAAGCAAGCATGTCGGGACAAACTGCTGAATCGAATGACATATTGATCAATGGATCCTTCCATAATTCGGGCGGCGACGGCTGCGCTAGCTAGGTGTTCCGTAGTACAAGACCACGCCCCTTTCCCCTTTCCTCGTGCTACAGTTCTCGTGGGAGGCGAAAAGAGGGCGTCTAGGTTTCCGTCGTCCGCCGGCGGCCAGACCGGTGCTTCCCCACCTCTCGGCTGCTTCGGCGGTGGGAGAGTGGGGGAAGCCTGGATCTGTGCCTATGGCGTGTATATAGTAGGTCTAGGTGCCTGGCCGGCAGCGTTGTGGAGGCGGTGATGCTGCTGGTTCGGTGGTCGGTGTCGGCACGCCTCCCCTCCTGCGACGGCGTTCTTCGGGGCTCCGCCGTGGCGCACGCGACTAGAGGTGGCTGGGGATCGGTGGATCTCGCGGTCTGTACAGTCTCCGGAGGTGGTCTTCGTGCCAGAGGCGGAGGCCATGTCGTGGAGCTTTTGTCTCTTGGCTCCATCTCCGCGACGGTGAGGAGGGTGCTGGCCTCACCATGGAGCCTGGGAGGCCTGTTTTGCAGGTGGTACAGCACTTGATCTCCTCCTCCTCTGTCGGTGGTTCTTGCCTCTGTTCGTCATGGTGGCGATCAGCGGTGCGGACTTCGTGTTGGTGGAGGTTGCTCGATGGTTCTGCTGCAGGTCGTCTTCTTCTGGAGCAGGGATGTGGTGGATGGCTGGCGTCGTCGTCTTTCTCTCTGGCCTTGCTTGGAGGTGGACGAAGGCGTGCTAGCAGGAGCTCGGGGAGGTGTCCCTGCCGATGGTCGATCAAAGATGTTAGATTCCGGCTTTGTCCCGGATGAATCCTACAGTACTCAACGCAGCACGGCTGCTTTCGGGCTCCTGCTGGTTTTGGGTGTGAGGTTTCATCGCTTTTTCCCTCTGCCGGCGTTGCGGTGGCGTCGGTGTTCGGCAACAGCGAGCAACGACGAGGTGGTCTGGAGCAAGGACCTTCAAGGGCTTAAGTGTATTTTCTCATTTTTCCAGGGTTCTTTTGCTCTTTCTCTAGGTCAGGTGACCTGTGGTGTTGAGTTGGTTCCAGGGTGTATGTTGCAGATGCATCTTTCTTCCTTTTATTAATACATATTTCCCTTCTCAAAAATAATTCGGGCGGCGACGGGTCGGGCCTAGTCTCACACACCGACACACCACACGTCGTCATGAGAGTGTGCAAAGAAATACTCTTTGGAAAAACCACTAGACATGTGTCCCTTCCGTCTATGGTTGAGGGAGAGGCGATGGCGCGCTAGCTTTGCCGAGTGCACCCGGCAGGCACTCGACAAAGTCCACTCGGCAAGATTGAAAAAAGTCAATTTTATTTTATGTTGCCATATCGATGGAAGAGTTCATGATATATTTGGTATAGAGGTGCATCTTTCCATGCCAAACAACATTGCATAAATGAGTTTCCAATTTTTTGTTATAAAATTATTTTCTAGTTTTAAGTGCCAAAATGAAGTTTTTGTGAAGCATTTAATAAAACATGGTGTAAAAATGGCGCATCTCCACTTTTCACACAAATTAGACCACAATTGATGACAATTTTCAAATAGTTTGAATTTCTATCGTTTTACCTACTTTCCCATATTTAATCTGATTTTGTCCCATTTACCAAGAATAATTCAAATTGGAACTACATACATGTTATAGTTTGGTCGTACAAAGATACCTAAAATCATTTTCGGGTACCCAAGTAGGATTCTTTGCAATAGCCACAAAGAGTGTCGAATGATTCAGATCCTTGCTTGCTATGAATAGACGTGCCGATGATTTTGACCCCGTTTAAGAATTTAATCATTTAAAACGAGAAACTGGAATTTAAAAACTTTCAAAAAAAATCTTCACAACATGCTTGTGTATGATCATTGATGACTTTTTAGCCAAATGACCAACAAGATGACTATATCCACGACATATTCAATGATAATGTGCCCATATTTGTAACGGAGGTATATCTTGCCATGCCAAATAATATTGTGAAAAGGACTATCATTTTTAAAAAATATTTTTCAAATTTTAAGTGCCAAAATGGGTCGCTCGTGGAGTACCGCCTGATTCCCCCTTAGAGCACCGATTAATAAATTTTATCTTGTTTTACTTATTTGTCTTTATGAACTATGATGTTGATTGTGTACATACACGAATGCAGACCCGAATGCAAAGTCTAGCAAATATATCACATCACTCAGTGTTGAGATAAATAAAGCTTTCATCCTTTGTAGAGGAAAAATAAGGCTCCCGCACCGGACGACCAGCTAGTGCTGCATACTACCTCTGTTTATATTAATATAAGACGTTTTAGGAAGCTAAAAAACGGAGGGAGTAGCTTTCTTTGGACATTTGTCTTTGGCATCATCATCTTCGTTCACACAACAGTTTACTAAACTCTCTTATTCAACCTTTCGCAACAGAAAAACAAATTGGAAAATATAGAATACTTGTTGATTCACGACAAATATTACGTAATTCCATACGACTATGTATCAAAGTTGACTGTTGACTTGATCTTACCAGTGGACTATAACAGTTTTGAGTGTTTGCCAAGTTACAATCCAACATGTATATTATCATGTGCTTTCGTCTCTCCTTTGAAATTTATAAACACAAACGCCAGCCATTTTTCTGCTGTGTGGTGACTGGTGAGCTCGTTGAAACAAGAACATGAAAGAAGCGAAGATGAGCCATTTTTCTGGGCGCAGTTTGCCGTCGACAGGTGCTCCAGGACGCTGTTTAAGGCGCTGTGGACGCCGGAGGGGGAGGCGCGGAGGGGTTCCTGGCGGAGACGAAGGAGAATTTGGCGCTGATGGAGGCGCAACTCGAGGGGAGGCAGTTCTTCGGAGGCGACGTGATCGGTACCTCGACATCGCTGCCGGCGGGCTCACCTGGCTGCCGGTGCTGGAGGAGCTTGCCGGGGTGGAAGGAGCATGATCGGCGAGGAGCAGTACCCTACCCTGTGCCGGTGGAGCAGAGAGTACACCTCCGACGTGGCCGTGAAGGCGTTCTTGCCGACGAGGGACCAGATCGTCGCCTACTATGCGGCCATGAAGAACAAACTCGTGCTCCTTGCCAAGTCAATGCAGAAAAAATAAATTAAATTCATGTTTGTACCTCGCTTGGTATGGAAACTAGTGGTACTGATGATGGTGGTGCTTAATTGTGTTGTGTATGCCGCTTGTGACAGAATGTAATTTATATGTTTGTTCATAGAATGTAAATTTTTCACATATTGTGAAAGTTCACATCATGACTCGTCTCCCACTACACGGCCTACGACGCTGGTCTAGCAAACCCAAAGAACTCCGGGTCAATAGCTCATGTGCGACGTCTTTCATCGGAATGGTGGAAAATGCGACATCGTTCGAAGAAATAGCTATTGCGCGACGTTTCGGATGGCCAAAATAGCCAGCACACGAAATGGTTGATTAAACGGTCGTAATGTTGGATTGACTCGCGTGCTCACCTAGTTGTGCTCATAGATTTAGGTTTACCAAGGGATATTCAGTTATTCCGACAGGTGGGTCCGAACCATTTTTGCCGCTGACTGAATCTTGGAGCTGTCCGTGCCGCCACCGTTCCCCACCATCCCCTTCTTCTCCGACGACGGCGGCGTCAGCCAGTTTGTTCTTGGCAGCGCGGTCGGCTGCTCACTTCGATTGGGATCTGAGCCTAGTCGCCTCGGTCGATTCGTGACCCCGCCTCAGTCTCGCCCTAGTCAGCCTCAGTGGCCTGCTCGTTTCGATTGGGCGGTGTGCTGAACGAGGATGAACCCCGACGAGACGGGCGAGAGTACTTCAAATAGGTAAATGAATCCCTTTTTGTCTGGATTTGAATTCCATGCATCTTTTTACCTAGATTCGTATATGAATTGGGGGTTCCTATTCCGCCACCTCACACGTCCCGCCGCCATTCTAAACAGAGGAGATGCTATGCGGAGGAATTTCGAATTCACTGTCGAATTCTTTGCATCTAAGGCGAACCTAGGTGATAGTAGCGTGCGGGACATCGAGAGAGATACAATAGTGAGATTAGAGGTCAAAATTTCAGAGATTGATCCCCAAGAGCTAGAGATTTTGGAAGAGAAGGCCGTGAAGAATGTGGTGGAGAAACTTGGAGAGAGTGTTCTTTGGGGTCCAGAGCAAGAAATAGCATTATTACGGTTTGATAATTGGAAGGGAGAGTATGTGAGAATTGAGAATGGAGAAGATATGGTTGAAGAAATTGATCGGCAAGATGGCTGGACAAGCAAACAGGTTACTTTTCGAGCAGAGCTCGTTGATCTGAAATCAGATTCAAAGGTTGGATATGTGCCCTCAAAGTTGGCTTCGCAGATGTTAGATGATGATTGGGCTTCATGGAGAGAGGTAGTGCCCATATGTACCGACGTGACAGTTTTAGCTGAGGGGGTTGATGCTGATGCAGGTGTTGTTTGTGTTGACTGGAATTCAGTCGAACTAGTTGACACTACTGATTTGGTCATTGCACCAATGAAAAGATGCCCGTGTCACCTTTGGCAATCCACACAGATGCATGTAAAGGGCTAGAAAATGCAGTCAAGACTGTGTTTCCCCATGCTGAGCAGAAAGAGTGCTTCGGCCATATGTGGATGAATTTGATCAAAAAATTCAGAGGGGGAGAATTTGGGCGCATGTGGCCGGCAGCTAGATCTTACACTACCCAAACACATTCATATCATCTGGGTAAGATAATGGCAGCATGTAGTGAGAATGATTTTCGTACATGGCTGCAAACCCACCATTCACTATTATGGTACAGGTCAGGATTTAATACTGCAATCAAGTGTGATCATATCAACAATAACTTGGCAGAGTTTTAACAACAAGGTGAAGGGGTTAAAAGACTTGCATGTGCATGACATGGTTGACCAAATCAGGATCATGATCATGCGCTTGTGGGAATTGAGAAGAAGGATTGGTGATGTTCTGCAAGAGGATAAGTTGCCGGCAGTGGTACAGCAAGTTGTCAATAGGAGCAGAAATCTTACACATTTGTCTGTTGAGAAATCTTTATTGTGGGGTGCTGAAGTTAGAGATAACAAAACTGGCAGGAGGCATGTTGTTGACACTGAAGTGCATGAATGCACTTGTCTCGAGTGGCAACACACTGGGAAGCCATGTGAGCCAAAAAGGCCCCAAAAAGGTAACAAAAATAGATGCAAGCTTTGCGAGGAACTTGGGCACCGAGCTGGATCTACCAAATGCCGTTACACTCCTGAAAGGCCAACGTAATTCGATGTTTGTTTTGTAATTGTTTTGTTGTTTTTTCATTTTTCTAACCAAATGACATGCTTTATTTTTCAGTAGAAAACGAAAACCTTTTCAGCCCCTTGTTGTTGAAGATTGCTGGCCAACGAAGAAGACAAGAGTTGGCGGATGTAGAAAAAGAAGAAGTGTACCTGAACCTTTTCTGCAACCTGAACCTGTTCTGGATGCTGAGGTGCAAACTGAACCAGCAGAGGTGCAACCTGAACCTGTTCTGGATGCTGAGGTGCAACCTGAACCTGTTCTGGATGCTGAGGTGCAAACTGAACCTGTTCTGGATGCTGAGGTGCAAACTGAACATGTTCCCGAAGCTGAAGTGAAAACTGAACCTGTTCTCGAAGCTGAGGTCCAACCTAGAAGAAGAAGAAGAAGAAGAAGAAGAAGAAGAAGAAGTGTTGTGGGTATTCCTATTATGGAAGAAGCAAAGAGAATCAAGAGCATGAGTGAACTTCTCGGCATAGAATCAAAAATGCCGACAAAGAAGAAATCAAGAGGTAGGAAGAAGTGAAACATTTGAGGCACATTCGTGAAAACAGTTGTGGTGTAATAATGCTATTTGCACTTTGATTAGTTGAAACTTGAAAGATGTAATAATGCTATTTGAATTCAAATTTGAGGTAGAATTAGAATTTGAATTCAAATTTGAGGTAGAATTAGAATTTGAACCAACATTTGATGTTTGAACGCTGTGGTATGATGTTTCAACGTTTTCTAAACTATTATGAACCTTAGGTCATCAATCCGGCATCTTTTAGACTTTTACGTAGTAAAACTCAAAGTCATGAGAAATGTGCTCCAAAAGAGCTCCAAAGGTAGGGTAAATGGCCTCATTTCTAAGCAAGGTTTTTTGACCTTGTCTAAATCAGCCAAATAACTTACCTACACACCTATTCCATATATATAGACTATGTGCGTTGGTTTTTCATTTTTTTTAAATTTATGCTCATTTGAATGCGACGGAGTTTGAGATGCCATCGTCTGAATGTATGTACACCTTGTTTATCAACTTGAATCGTTAGTATATGACATTATAAGACTATGTGCGTTGGTTTTTTCATTTTTTTTTTTGATTTTTTTATGCTCATTTGAATGCGACGGAGTTTGAGATGTCAAGATGCATTAATTTTCGTCTGAATGTATGTACACCTTGTTTATCAACTTGAATCGTTAGTATATGACATTATAAGACTATGTGCGTTGGTTTTTTTTTTTTTGAATTTTTTATGCTCATTTGAATGCGACGGAGTTTGAGATTGGGCGATATGAGCCAAGATCCATTAATTTTCGTCTGAATGTATGTAGACCTTGTTTATCAACTTGAGTCGTTAGTATATGACATTATAAGACTATGTGCGTTGGTTTTTCATTTTTTTGATTTTTTTGAATTTTTTATGCTCATTTCAATTTTGGTCAAACCTAAGTTTGACCAACATTTAAACAAGTTTGAAACATGAAAATGAAAAACTAAACCTGGATCCTTCTTAGTCACTCCAAAATGAAGCTTTGGTGAGGTTTTAGAAAATTTCATGTTCCAAATCCAAAACCACTTCTCCTCACTTTGAGTTGAACTCTCTGCAACATCGATCGTGGTAAGTTATTTCTATGAAGGTTTTCTCATTAAAATACACATAGACCAAGTTTATTATTTTATATCGTAACTATGTCACATAATACGACAATGTGCGCTGGTTTTACATTTTTTGATTTTTTTGAATTATTTGTGCTCAGTTGAATGTTTGGTCAAACCCACTTTGATCGTCTCCAAAACAAGTTTAAATGTGAAAATGAAAAACTAAGTGCAGATCCTTCTTAGTCACTCTGAAATGAAGGTTTGGCGATTTTATTGATTTTTTTTCATAACTCTAAACCCTCTCACTTGAGTTGAACTCTCTGTAACATCGATCGTGGTAAGTCATTTGTATGAAGGTTTTATCATGAAAATACACATAAACCAAGTTTATTATTTTATATCGTAACTATGCCACATAATACGACAATATATGTGCACTGGTTTTACATTTTTTGGATTTTTTTGAATTATTTGTGCTCAATTGAATGTTTGGTCAAACCCACTTTGACCGTCTCCAAAACAAGTTTAAAATATGAAAATGAAAAACTAAGTGCAGATCCTTCTTAGTCAATCTGAAATGAAGCTTTGGCGATTTTATTGATTTTTTTTTATTTTTCATAACTCTAAACCCTCTCACTTGAGTTGAACTCTCTGCAACATCGATGGTGGTACGCCATTTGTGTAAAGGTTTTATCATGAAAATACACATAGACCAAGTTTATTATTTTATATCGTAACTATGTCACATAATACGACAATGTGCGAAAGTTTTATATTTTTTGGATTTTTTTAATTAGTTATGCTCAACCCTAGCTCAGTGAAACCCTAGCCCTAACCCTAACCCTAAACCCCGAAAACCCCGAAATCCCCGAAATCCCTAACCCTAAACCCGATCCGCGTGTGCGCAGGTGACGCGCTGATTCGCGTGTGCGCTCGTTCTGCAATTTGATTGGCTCGTGGGCATGTGATGCGCTGATTGGCTGGATAGATGGGGTTTGGATCGGCCCGCTGGTTCGATCTAAGCCGTTCAATATGATCCGGCGACCTAGAATGACGCGGTGCATGGAACAAGCGTACGCGCGTCTGACTTCGTGTCCTTCCTATGTGCTCGCCTCCACGCAGCCGCCCGTTGCATGCATGACCAGTCGCAGCTCTGCTCGCGCCGCCGCCTACATCGCATCAAAGCAATTTACAGCGTGTTTAGTCCCACCTCGCTAGTTCATAGCATGTACGACCAGTTTATAAGCCCCGAATGTGGCACCACTACCATAGGATCATCCAGTATTGGTGTTCTATATCCTAAATATATGACACTAATATCTGGTTAATCCTCTTTTTCAGCTTATAAAAAAATTAAAAATCATTTCATTTTTTCAATCTTGATATCTCACGGCCTTCTTTCGAGCTCTGATTAATCCTCGTTTTCAACTTATAAAAAAGAAAAAATCATGTCATTTTTTCAACCTTGATATCTCACGGCGTTCTTTTTCGAGCTCTGTTTAATCCTCTTTTTCAACTTATAAAAAATAGAAAATCATGTCCTTGTTGTGTGCTCGCCTACGTAGCATCAAAGCAATTTTTCACGCATGCCCAGTCGCAGCTCTGCTCGCGCCGCCTCGCCTACGTCGCATCAAAGCAATTTTTCAGAAGTGAGCACAAACGGCCGGCATCCATTAAGTTATGCACGTAACCTATCACGTCAGTTCTTCTAAAACATGTTTGTGCACGTCCATATATATCAGATCGTCTCCAAGGCAGTTAATTTGACCAATGCATCTATGCATGTATACTGTTCGACCCTTGTATAACACGCGTCGCAACCATCTTGACACGTCGTGTACGCATCGTGTCATATGTGCAGAGATTGTACTCACATTATGTCATCATTACGAATAGTAGAAGCCACGTCCTGTCATGTCAAAATCAGATTTTGGCAAAAAACGAAGCGATTCTCCCATCGGTTCGCCTCCGCAGGCAGTTAATGTCCTTGAGAAACTCGCTGTGCCGACTCAATTATCTCACCGATACAAGGATAAAACTAGCAGTTCCCTTTGCGGTTCGCACTTGCCAATCTTCCTTCTTTCCACACCACTGAGAAAGCCCCCGAGAAAACCCTCTCCCCTCTCCCCAACTCCTTTCCAAGATCAATGCGGACGACCAGTGGTTCAAAAACGTGGAAGTGCCTAGCGACAACGATAGCGCCGAAGACCAGGAGGACTACGTCCCCTGGTGGGACAGAGGGTGGCGGAGGACTCCGACGAGGAGGAGGAGGAGGAGCAGGAGGACGAGGAGGGGGACGGCGACTCCTCCTCCTCCTCCGACGACGACGACGACGACGACGAGGAGGAGGAGGAGCCGGAGACACTGCCGGAGGACTACTACACCTCCGATGACGACGACAACGATGATGATGATGACGACGACGACGCACCGCCGGCGCAGAGGCGCCGGTTTGATTAGGCGCCGGCGAAGGCGCGCAGTAGTAGTAGTAGCATGTCTTTTGTAATATGTTCTTTGTAATGTCTTTTGCAGTATGAATATATCTAGTAATTGCACTATGAAAATCTAGTGATTTCGTCCGATTTCGTTATTGCAGTATATAATATATATGTTGTTATTTTTGTGGGCCTTATCTAACTTTCATCCTAATGCCACGGACAAAGCCAACCACACACTTTTTTTCTACTGCACCATCGCACCAGCGGCTTCCCTTCTTATCCACGGAAAGACGTCGCTCTGTGGCTAGATCTGACCGAAAACACCGCCCCCGCTCCCACCCTCGCCGCCGGCGACCAAAACCACCCGCTCCGCCTAAAGATCTCAGATGCCGCGGCGTGGGGGTTCAATCGGACGCGGGAGAGGCGAGGCTGGCCAATCGCACGGTCGTGGAAACGCGCCGCTCTGTGGAAACCGCTCCGACGCGGAGCGGCAGCGGCTGGTGCTCTCCGAGGCCGGCCGGAAGCGCGGCGCGCACAAATGGACCAACCTCGGCCGCACGCCGCCGCACAAGTTCTTCAGCCGCGATGTCGAAGAGTACGACCGGCGCTTCGAGGCGGGAAGCTCCTCCGGCGCGGGGAGCTCCTCCGTCGCACAGACCGCATCGCTACCGCCGTCGAAGAGGGAGGAGGAGGAGGAGCAGGACCACCCACCGGGTGCCGGCCTCCTGCCCGGGGACTTCACCGATGAAGACTCCCTGTCGTGGGGTTGTCACGGCAAGTTCTTCCTCCGGGAAGATGAGTTCTGGGGCCATTGGTGATTGAAGTACGTGGGAACGGTTAATCTCGTCAAGGAACAAGGATTTACCCAGGTTCGGCCCCTCTGATTCGAGGTAAAGACCTACTTCCTGCTTCTATGTTATTGCTCTTGATTGTATCTCGATTACAAGGACCCGGCCCCCACAACTTAGGAGCCGGCGACTTCTCTCTGGTGGCTAGGGTTTCTCTATTGGTTGAAGCTTATCTTACTACGATCCAGGGCCCCCCTTATAAAGGTGGCGGGTCCCTGGACTTACAATCTGTGTCGAGTTCTACTCATACACGGAGTCCTACTCTTGGCTTTGTCCTTCCAAACTAGAACTCCGGGTTGTACTTGGACTCCATCTTTGGACGCGTCCTTTCTTCATCATGGGCCTTAGTCGGCTTGTCTCCAGCCCAGCCCATGCGACTTGACACGTGACTCGGCTTTGGCCTTCTTGGTCTTGGCGGGTCTACTTTCCGGGTCCATGGGCCTACCTGTAAAGTATCCCCCCATCAGTAGCCCCCGAATTTATCTTGGGTGCAGCTTTGTCGGCTTCCTTTATCTTCTTGATTTTATTCCTGATTCGACTCTTGGGGTCGACTCCTTCTGTCGACTCCTTCACTCCGAGTCATAAGCTCAGAAGTCGCTAGCTGCCAGCTCCAAGATGAATTCCTGCAATTAAAACATAACACACGTAAAATGAATCCGTCCTGTCCTTTCGTACAAGTCCATCACTCTAGCTCTTTATAACACTTGGCCGAGTCTGTGGCTGTTCCTGGACACCACTCTGTCAATTTCGACTCTTTAAGTCATGGGACTCGGCTTCCTGGAGCAAGCCAACTATTCTTCCATCTCTGTAGCCTTATCCTTCAACTATCGAATCGTTACCCACGATTTTACCGCGGGCCACCACTGTATACCTCTAGGGTTTTTACCCTCTTATAAATGTCAAAGGGTGAGAGCATAAACCTCTACTGCCCCCTCATTCTCCAAACTTTCTCGTCTCTCCTGCCCTCGCTTCTTTCCCGCGCAGCGCTTCCTCTTGCACCGCACGTACGCCATGGCCCCCAAGCGCGCCGCCAAGGGCACCTCCAAGGCCAAGGCCCCTTCTGGAAGCAGGATCGTCGACATTGCCGCCGAGGCCGCCGCCGCCGCCGCACCTTCCTCGAAGAGATCTATCTCCGCCGATTGGGGCGGTTCAACCATCACGGCGGAGCAGCTGAAATCACATCGCCTTGCTGGCCTTCTTCCTTCAAGCGTCAAGGCACGAGCTCCTGGGGATGAATCGGTGCCTTCTCCGGCGAAGGGCGAGGTCGTCATCTTTGCGGAGCACCTTTTCCGCGGTTTCACGCCCCCCGGTAACTTGTTCTTCCGCCAGCTCCTCGAGTTCTACAAGCTGCGCATTCATGACCTCGCTCCCAATTCTGTCCTTACCCTTTCCAACTTCGTTGTTCTCTGTGAGGATTACCTCCAGATTAAACCAGACTTAGATCTATGGCTCGAGTTGTTCTACTGCAACCCCCAACCTGAAACCTCCGGGGGCCCTCTCTTACAGTGCGGCGCTGTAGCTCTCCAGCGTCGCCTAAATTCTGTCTTCCCTAAGCCAGTTTTTCCAAACCGCATCAAAGACTGGCAAAAGACCTTCTTTTATTGCAAGGACACCTCTCCTGAGGATGAACCTAAGCTCCCTCAATTCTCTGAGAGCCGACTGGAGGTGACTCCTGCTATGAAAGCCAGGTGCTCAGAGGCCGCCCGGCCCAAAGTCGAGTCCTTGATCCTTAGAATCCGGGCTCTCCTCTCTCATGACCTGGAAAACATGGATCTCGTCCGCTGCTGGACCACCTGGAAAATTCAACCGCTGAGTCCTAGGACCCGGCTCATCTGCTCGTATACCAGGTGTGTCACTGATGATCTTAGGATGACAGATAAGTTGTCTGACGGTCCTGAACTTGGTCGATTGATCAAGAAGCTGACCGGAAAGATGGTGAAGGACCAGGCCCACTTTGGGCTTCAGCCTTTCTGCTCTACCTGCCCAGCTCCTGCTGTAAGTACTTTAACTGTCTTTCCTTCTTGCTTGCTTGTATTGTCTTAACTTACTAACTAACACTTTCTGTTTCCTCTCTGCAGCTTACCGACTCCTTCTGGAAGTCGACCCTTGAAACTGACAAGGGCAAAGGGAGCACCTCTGCTGCTGCAGAGATTGTTGAGGAAGAAGAAGCCAGCGAGGAGTCCTCTAAAGAGGCTACTGCTGCTGGTGATGAGAATGAAGATGAGGAGTCCTCACCTGAGGCTCCCACTGTCAATGTCATTGAGGAGGAGTCCTCTTCTGAAGCACAGTATGCTGACAAGGAGCATACCGAATCGAGTCCTGCAGGAGCCCAAACCACTCCATCTGAGGAGTCATCAGATGTCAAGAGTCGCTCCCCGACTCCTCCAGTTCCAAAAAATGGGTCCCGGGCTGCTGTGCCTAAGGTACCCGCCTCACGAGTCCGTAAATCTAGCAGCTCCTCCAGCGAGGCCTGAAGAAATTCCTGCACAAGTCCTTGCTGCCAAGAAAAGGAAACTGCGCTCAAGTGGCCCTGCAGAGACTCCTCCGCCTCTACCTGTATCACACCAGAGGAAGTCGATCTCTCCTCCTGAGAAAGCTGACTCCTATGTGTCAGGAATGTCAATCTTCTCTTCTGACTCTCAAGCCTCTTTGGATCTTGAGACAAATGTTGGGTATGACTTTTCTCCTCTATTTTTACTAGCATGACATCTGTATTTACCTTTAATCAATATCTGACTTTTAATCTGTCCTGTCTCAGAGCCCGACCCTGCGCCAAGGTCTCCAAGCTACCAGGCATGGACGATGTGACTTCCGGCCGAGGAGTTGTACCGCCGTCGACTTCTCAGACGACGAGTACAAAGACAGCTCCTACGACTCCCGCATCTGCTGGTGCAACAGCCACTGGGACTCCCCCTGTTCCCGAGTCCGCTCCAAAGACTCGGTTGGAGACTCCTGTGGTGATCCCATCCTCCTCTGGGGGTGGAACTCCAACTACTACGGTTCAGATGCCTCCGAGTCAAGAAAAAGTGGCTCCCACTTCTCAGCTGAACACTGAACCAGCAAAATCTTCAACTGACTACAGCCGGCTCCGGATATCTGACAACAAATCCTTCAACGAGGCCTATATTGAGGCCATAGAGCTTAATGATCAAGCCGCCAAGCTAAAGGATGAGGAGCAAGTAGCCCTCAGAGCCCTTGAGATGATTCATAACGTAAGCATTCTAACTTGTGCTCTTTATGCTCTATCCATTAGTCTCCTATTACAGTAGCCCCCAAGCACCTTATCTTTGGTGACTTGGAGCTAAGATAGGTGCTTCATCCTGAACTCAAATCACTTGCTAGGTAGAAAAAACTTGCATACTGTAGCCCCCAAGACCTGAGTCCTTAGCTCTACTAGGACTCGGGGCTGCTAATTTACTGTCTGTCGGGTCCTTAGACCAAAAATTTCTGCATGAGTAGCCCCCAAGCGCCGAGTTGTCAGCCTGCGACGACTTGGAGCTACCAATATATGTTGCTAACTGATACCTTATTTGAAGAAAAATTCTGTTCTGCGAGTAGCCCCCAAGCGCCAAGTTGCTAACTTGTGGCGACTTGGAGCTGCAAATATGTCCACTCTACTCATACTTAACTTGATGAAAAATTCTGATCTGCCAGTAGCCCCCAAGCGCCGAGTTGCTAACTTGTGGCGACTTGGAGCTCATGAGTTCTTTATTTGACTTGTAAAAAATCTGACTTGCACTGTTCTGACTTGTTGATTGTCGACTTGTATGTTGCTGACTTCTGCTTTACATGACTTCTGCTTTTTCAGACTGTTGTCTCCAAGATGAAAAGAGACATGAAAAAATTGGAAGACCAAGCAGCTTCCAGTGCCAAATCTGCTGAATCTGAGAAACAGCATTCCCTCCAACTGGAGAAAGACTTACAAGTCCTAGCTGCTGAGCTAGCAAAGGTAAAGAAAGAGTCGGCTGAAGCAAAGAAGGCCGCCCAAAAGGCGCACACTGATCCGAGAGCCGTCTTGGACGTATGCCAAAAGGGAATTAAGGCTATGTGCCATCATATCTTTGGTAAGTTACTGCACTTGCCTTCTTTTAGCTTGATACAAAGAACTCAGTTACTTATGACTTTTGACTTCTCTTACTTTGCAGGGGCTGACTCCCCAAAACTCAAGCTGCCAACTAGCCAACAACTCCATGCCATGCTAGACCACTGCCATGGGCTGCAGGAGGGTGCTCGCTCTGTGGTAAAATATCTTAACTCCAAGGGCAAGTACCCCAAGGAGCCTGAACGATTGGTTGATGAGTTGTCAAGAGCTCCAGGGTACATGCGCTTGTGGAAACAATCTGCCATGAGGAGATCTGCCATAAGGATACTTGCATTGGCACACAGCTACTACCCAACTGTCCTGGAGCCAGCAATGCTCACTATGGGGAAGCCAGAGCAGCATGAAGATGGCAAACCCTTCACCCAAGATGACTTTAAGGCTGAGGAGTTGCTAGTGCGGCCTTACGCCTGCGAAATCGCCAATAAGATGGACCCGGAGGTATGGGTTCATCACTATGACTTGGAGAACAAGAGGGTTAATCCAGGAGTTCCTCCAATCGTAAACTTTGGGCGTCCCTCACAGGATATGACTGGTGCCCCATCAACTGGGCCAAGCTCTTCCACTCCAGCGGCTCCTAGGACTGGCGACTTGACTGGTGCAGAGCCCACGCTGAAGACTCCTGCTGCGCCCACCCCTTCAAGAGTCGCAACTGGCGGCTCCCAAGTTCAAGAGGAGTTGAGCAAGCACATGAGGAACCCGAGGGGAACTGGCTATCAGATAAAGAAAGTTGCCACGAAATCTCCTGGAAAGTCGACTTCCACATCTGCTGCACAGGCGAAAGACAAGTCTCCAGCTAAAGACTCCACAGCTCCAGTCAAGGACTCAGCTCCTGTAAAAGACAATTCTCTAGATGACTCTAGTTTGTAATAATTTATTTCTGATGGTTTTAAACTATGTAGCTTGTTAGC
Organism: Puccinellia tenuiflora; assembly: GCA_012064385.1. NCBI lineage: Eukaryota > Viridiplantae > Streptophyta > Magnoliopsida > Poales > Poaceae > Puccinellia > Puccinellia tenuiflora. Next base: position 499,456 of record QRDG01000427.1, on the reverse strand, counting down.
TACTTTGGGCTGTAATGATGCACTACTGGTGCTTTAAACTATTTAGCTTGTTAGCTATTTTGAATTTGTGCCAATCGGCTTGGTTCTTATAACCCGTCTAATTTTTCACTGATGAATAAGTAGGCCCTGCATGACTTCTCGTACAGTGTGTGCTGACAAGTTCTTAACTCATATGTTCCTTAGGATCCATAAGAGAGAGAAACAAGTCATGCCTGTAGATAGATCATATTGTGCAGGATGCATCTGACTTACCAGCGAGAAAACTAGGAAAATTTGGCTACTGTGCCGGGTCCAAGAGTTTAAGCTTAACTTTTTTCGCTGAAAAGCAAGCCCCCAAGAACCTGATGATCAAAATTTAAAGAACAAAGCGCACTCACTGGGTGACTCGACTAAAGGACTCATGTTCACAAAAGCCGGCTTTATTTCATTTGATCATAATAATTCGATTACATCTAGGCATGGCTCACTGGGCTCATTGCCTTTCAACTCATGAATCTATTACAACTTAGGTATAATATGGACGTAACTGAGCTATGTTCCAAGGCCTCTTTGCCTCTGCATAAGGATCTAGAGTATGAGCTGTATCAGCTCCTTTGCCCACACTTGCCGGCTCTCGCACATCCATTAGATAGTACGACCCGTTGTTCAAATTCTTACTTATGACGAACGGTCCTTCCCATGGTGGAGATAACTTGTGCATCCCTTCCTTATTCTGGACAAGGCGTAGCACTAGGTCTCCTTCCTGGAAAGTCCGGGTCTTGACTCTGCGTGCGTGATATCGCCGCAAGTCCTGCTGATAAACTGCTGATCTCTCAAGGGCTAACTCCCTTGCTTCCTCAAGTGCATCGACCGAGTTCTGGCGGGCGAGTTCGTTTTCTGTCTCAACGTAATTGGCGACTCGTGGCGAGTCATGCAACAAGTCGCTTGGCAAGACAGCTTCTGCTCCATACACCATGAAGAAAGGTGTGAAGCCAGTGGATCTGTTAGGAGTCGTCCTGATACTCCAAAGCACTGCTGGTAGCTCCTCAACCCAAGACCCGGCGGCTCTTAGCAAAGGGACTCGGAGCCGAGGCTTAATCCCTTTAACAACTCCTGATTTGCCCTCTCGGCTTGTCCATTGGACTGTGGATGTGCCACTGAGGCTAGGTCGAGTCTGATGTTGTTCTCTCCACAAAACTTGGCCATCTCTCCAACTGATAAGTTGGTACCATTGTCTGTAATGATGCTGTGAGGATACCCAAAACGTGTTGCTATCTTCTTGAAGAATCTCACTGCTGATGCACCGTCGACTCTGCTGACGGGTTCCACTTCCACCCACTTGGTGAACTTGTCAACTGCTACTAGCAGATGGGTCTTCTGACAAGGCGACTTTGAGAAAGGGCCCACCATGTCGAGTCCCCAAACTGCAAATGGCCAAGTGATAGGGATGGTTCTGAGTTCTTGAGCTGGCACGTGGTCTTGCCTTGCGTACCTTTGACATCCATCACAAACTCGAACTATCCTCTCTGCATCCAAATGTGCTGTCAACCAAAAGAACCCGTGTCTGAAAGCTTTTGACACCAAGGATCTAGTGGATGCATGATGACCACAATCTCCTGCAGTGAATCTCTTGCAATATTTGCTTGCCCTCTTCTGGAGACACACATCTCTGGTAGACTCCAGTAACGCTCCTTCTGTACAACTCGCCATTAATGACTGTGTAGGACTTGCATCGCCTGATGAGTTGCTTTCGCTTGACTTCATCCTTTGGGAGTTCACCCCGCAGGAGATATGCTAGGTAGGGCTCTGTCCACTGTTGGGATTGCTCGTGTTGCTGCTACCAAGTGCCGACTCTGGGTCTGGAAAGCTAACTCCTCCTCTGTGGGCAATTTGACTGAAGGATGATGGAGTTCATCCAAGAACACATTTGGTGGTACTTTCTCTCGACGAGAGCCGAGTCGTGATAACGCATCAGCAGCCTCGTTCTTGCGCCTGTCAATATGCTCCACTTGATAACCAGAAAAGAACCCGGCTATCTGTTCGACTGCTCTTCTATAAGCCGCCATGTTTGCATCCTTCGAGTCCCAGGTTCCAGACACTTGCTGAGCTACGAGATCCGAGTCTCCAAAGCACCTGATACGCTTGATGTTCATCTCCTTGGCCAAACGCAGGCCATGTAGCAAAGCCTCATACTCTGCCATGTTGTTTGTACAATCAAAGTGTAACTGAAGGACGTATGCTAACTTATCTCCTTAGGCGATGTTAAGCACCACGCCGGCTCCTGAGCCTTCTAACTGTCTGGACCCATCAAAGTGCATTGTCCAATACTTGGTGCACGGGGTACTTGGTGAAGATGTAAAATCTGTCCAATCATTGACAAAATCAACCAAAGCTTGAGATTTGATCGCTGTCCTTGGCTCATATGTGATATGATAAGGACCCAACTCAATTGCCCACTTGGCGACTCGCCCTGTTGCCTCTCTGTTGCGTATAATATCTGCCAGCGGTGCTGAACTCACCACCTTAATTGGATGCTCTTGGAAATAATGCTTGAGTTTCCTACTTGCAAGAAAAACTCCATAGACCAACTTCTGCCACTGTGGGTACCTTTGCTTTGACTCTGTGAGAACTTCACTGATGTAGTAGACAGGTCTCTGCACTGGGTACTCCTTTCCTTCCTCTGCACGCTCCACAACTACTACTGCACTGACAACTCTCTCGTTGGCAGCTACATATAATAGCATGGGCTCCTTATCTGTAGGAGCTGCAAGCACTGGTGCTGTTGATAAAGTTTTCTTCAACTCCTCAAAAGCACGGTCAGCTTCTTCATCCCATAGGAATTTATCTGACTTCTTCAGGAGTCGGTAGAGAGGACCCGCCTTCTCCCCGAGTCTTGAAATAAACCTGCTTAACGCTGCCACACATCCAGTGAGCCTTGATTTTCTCTGGATTTGCCTCAATGCCTCTTTCTGAAACGATGAAGCCTAGGAGTTTGCCTGCAGGGACTCCAAAAACACACTTGGTCGGGTTGAGCTTCATCTTATACTTGCGTAGGTTCTCAAAAGTTTCTGTCAGGTCTGCTATCAGAGAGTCGGCTTTCTGAGACTTGACAACTACATCATCCACATAAGCATGAATATTCCTTCCAATCTGTTTTTTGAAACAGTTCTGGATACATCTCTGATATGTGGCTCCTGCATTCTTGAGTCCGAAGGGCATTGTTGTGTAGCAAAATGCTCCAAAGGGCGTGATAAAAGACGTCTTCAGCTCATCCTCTATGTTGAGTCTGATCTGATGGTACCCTGAATATGCATCCAAGAAACAAAGCAACTCTGACCCTGCTGTGGAGTCGATGATCTGGTCTATGCGAGGTAGTGCAAACGGGTCCTTAGGGCAATGCTTGTTTAGGCCCGTGAAGTCGATGCACATCCGTAACTCTCCTGTCTTCTTTGGTACCAACACTGGATTAGCCACCCACTCTGGGTGAAAGACCTCCTTGATGAACTCGGCTGCGAGGAGCCGAGCCACCTCTTCTCCTATGGCTTTCCTCCTGTCATCATGAAACTTGCGCAAACCCTGCTTAACTGGTCTTGCATTAGGATTAACATGTAAGCTGTGCTCGGCGAGTTCTCTCGGGACTCCTGGCATGTCAGATGGCTTCCATGCAAAGACGTCCCGGTTCTCACGGATGAACTCGACGAGCGCGCTTTCCTATTTATCAGAGAGGTGTGCCCCAATGGTGAACTGCTTGGAAGAATCACCAGGGGTGAAGTCGACTTGCTTTGTGTCCTGAGCTGACTTGAATTTCATCTTCTCCTCTGTGGCCGGCTTCTTAAGGACTGAGTTGTCCTCCGGGTCCACGTTTGCCTTGTAAAACTTTAGCTCCTCTTGAGCACAAGCTGTCTCAGCCATAGCTGCATCACCTAACTCGCACTCCAATGCCATCTGTTTGCTGCCATTAACTGTAATGACTCCTGCTGGACCTGGCATCTTGAGCTTCAAGTACACATAACATGGCCTGGCCATAAACTTAAAATATGCAGGTCGACCAAAGAGAGCATGATATGGACTCTTAAGATCCACTACCTCAAAGGCATAATCTCTGAACGAAAATTCTCCACTGTGCCAAAAGCGACCTCAAGGTAAATCTTACCAATGGGTTTGGCCGACTTCCCTGGTACTATCCCATGAAACACTGTCTCTGTTGGAATTAGCTGTCTATCTTGCAGCTGCATCCTCTTGAATGTGTCATAATACAAGATGTTGATACTACTTCCACCATCCATAAGCACTTTGTTCAATGTATAGCCCCCAACTTGAGGTGCCACCACCAAGGCTAGCTGCCCTGGGTCGTCGACTCTTGGAGGATGATCTGCCCGACTCCATGTGATGGTTTGTTCTGACCACCTGAGCCACTGGGGGAGGGCCGGCTCCACTGCATTAACAGCTCTAACCTTTAACTTTTTGGAACGTTTGGACGTGCTTGTTGTGAAGACATGGTAACTGCCACGACTCGAGTTTGGCTGCCGAGTTGTGACATAGTATTGCCCATTGCCATCATGAAGCTGCTTCGGGTTCTGCTGGAACCCGCCCTGCTGATTACCTCCTCCTTGAGGTTGGTTTGGATTGTTGCCGGCTCCTCCGCCGTTATTGCCGGGTCCTCCGGCTCCATTGTTTCCTCTATATCCACCATTGTTGTTACCTCCTCCTGGCCCTTGGAACCTGGCGCGCTGCAAATCTACGCACTGTCCCAAGGTATGACCGCATCTACCGTTCTTGGCATGTTTAGGGCATGGAATCCTCAAGACCTCCTCTGTGCTTGGAGTACGGCCTTGGTACCCACCAGAATTATTGTCCTTACGTCTGACTCCAGCGTTTGTGTTGGCCACTAGGTCAGAGTTGTCTCCATACGGCCTCTTGCCACCACCTTGATTCTGGTTTTGACTCTGGTTCTGATTCTGACCGTTGCCACCTTGTCCTTTAGTCCCTTCCTCCTGATCCTTTGTTTTGTCTGTGGCAGCGTGCTTATTAGCACCTGCCATGATCTCACCAATCGTAAGGGGAATACCTTGATTCAGGCTCTCTTTCATACGACCTAGCTTCCAACTCAAGGGATTGTAACTGCAATTTCTCTCCATCGCCATTAACACTGAAACTGGTGGGAGTCCTTGTGAGGAGTTAATGATCTCTGAGACTCGCTTCATCCAGTGCCTTGCTGACTCGCCCTTCCTCTGGACACACCGCTCCAGGTCCTCGATGGTGCTGAGCTTTTTGCATGTGCCTTGGAAGTTCTGAATAAAAGCCGCCTTCAATTGCTCCCAAGAGTTGATTGACCTGGGAGGCAAGTTGCGCATCCAAACCTTGGCTGCTCCCTCCATCATAAGATACATGAACTTGGCACACAGATTACCTGTGGCGTTGCGAATACTCATTGCCATCTCGTATGTTCCCAACCAAGAGGTCGGGTCCATGTTGGGCTCATAGTTTGGAACCTTGCGCGGCTCCTTGAAACTGCTGGGAAAGGACTCGGATCTGATGACATCAGACAGGCACTCTGGTCCTGTTAACGCTGGGGAAGCACCAGGAGAAGTCACCTCCTCGTGCACCCGGGTTGGCTGAGGCGGGTTTGCTGCATCCACTAACGCTCTATCCCTCTCTGCCTCCCGAGCTCTTGCTGCTTCTCTTTCTCGTCGTTGCCTTGCTTCATTAACCAATAGCTGAGCTTGTGAAATAGTTGGCATGTTTGCACGATTCCTTACTAGTTCACGACGCCTCGCACTCGTAGAGTTAGCAGGATTGGACTCATCGTGCCGACTCCTCGTACCTGAGTTAAAGGGTGTTGAATGTAGCCTACTTGCATCTGGAAAAGTTGGATACAAAGCTTGCTGAGTCAAAGCTGTTTTCAGTAACTCGATAGCCTCACGAGTCTCCTGACCCGCTGGTCCCTCTGGTACCAAGATATTCTCCAATCTCAGAGTCGCCGCATGAACGTTGTCCATAGGATTAGAATAATGTCCCTCTGGAGTATGAAATCTGTTAGGCTGTGACCCTAAGCCACCAGATGCTCCTCCTCCGACTCCTCCTTCAGGCGGTGGTCCGTTGGTACGGCTGCCTCCCGGTCCTTCTGGGGGTGGTGGTGGTGGTGGTGGTGGTGCTCCTCCGGCTCCTCCTGCGGCGCCTCCTGCTGCCGCTGAGCCTCCTAGTCCGGCTCCTCTGCCTAGACCATTGGGTGTGGTGAATAGATTGGTTGGATTGATGTGGACTCCATCATGCAAGCGACTCCTGGCTCTGCGATGCTTGAATTGAAGTAAGCTCCTCGCGGCGCCTCCGCACGACCTGAGCTTCATCTTGGACTCGGGCCTGCTCTGCAGCTAGTCTACGATTTGCCTCTGTAATATCAGCTAGTTGCTTCTCCAACGCAGCACGAGCGTTGGTTAACTCGGCCGCCCTCTCTGCGGCATTACTTGCATTGATTTCCTTTGTCAACAGAGTCGGGTCAAACTGGTTCCCGGTATTTCCAGACATGTAAACTCCCACAACACGAGCGCGTACTGGCGACTCCTCATAATCCTCTTCCTCTATCCCATACCCAAGCCGATCTTCAAACAAGGGTAGGATGGACTCTGAATCTGCATCATAATCTGAATCTGACTCTTGAAGCATCTCTGGTTCCTCAGCTAAGGGTTCCTCAGACTCGGCGATGATGCCGACCTCTGAAGTTCCGACCGACTCCTCGCCGTCGGACTCGACGACAACGGTTGGCTCTGGTACTGACTCCGCCGAGTTCGCGCGAAGACCCGACGTGCAAACCATCCCGACGAACACGTTGATTCCTCCGAAGACAAGCTGGTATCCTTCGTCGACCTCGTTCATCTCCGAAGTCCAGCCTGAGTCGTCGATCTCGGTCTCTCCATGCTCATCCGTGTAGACCCGCCCGATGGCGAGTTTCTCCATAGCCCGGCGAGCAGCTCCAACGATCTCAACTCCTTTCGTCACCGTAGGCCCCACGGTGGGCGCCAACTGTCGTGGGGTTGTCACGGCAAGTTCTTCCTCAGGGAAGATGAGTTCTGGGGCCATTGGTGATAGAAGTACGTGGGAACGGTTAATCTCGCCGGGGAACAAGGATTTACCCAGGTTCGGCCCCTCTGATTAGAGGTAAAGACCTACTTCCTGCTTCTATGTTATTGCTCTTGAGTAGATCTCGACTTACAAGAACCCGGCTCCCACAACTCAGGAGCCGGCGACTTCTCTCTGGTGGCTAGGGTTTCTCTCTACTGGTTTAAGCTAGCTCACTACGATCCAGGACCCCCCTTATAAAGGTGGCGGGTCCCTGGACTTACAATCTGTGTCGGGTTCTACTCATACACGGAGTCCTACTCTAGGCTTTGTCCCTCCAAACTAGAACTCCGGGTTGTACTTGGACTCCATCTTTGGACGCGTCCTTTCTTCATCATGGGCCTTAGTCGGCTTGTCTCCAGCCCAGCCCATATGACTTGACACGTGACTCGGCTTTGGCCTTCTTGGTCTTGGCGGGTCTACTTTCCGGGTCCATGGGCCTACCTATAAAGTATCCCCCCATCAACGCTTGATCTTTCTCTCTAATTGATTTTCAACTTCAGCCTTATAGATTTTAAAGTAGTCTAACGCTTCATCTTTAGTTTGCAACAAATAAACATATCAGAACCTAGTAGCATCATCAATTAATGTCATGAAATATCTCTTTCCACCTTTTGTCAACACACCATTCATCTCGCATAGATCAGAATGTATGAGTTCTAGAGGTGCCAAGTTTCTCTCCTCGGCCGCCGTGTGAGGCTTCCGAGGTTGCTTAGATTGCACACAACTATGGCACTTTGAACCTTTGGCAATGGTGAATTTTGGAATTAAACACATGCTGGATAGCCGAGACATTAACCCAAAATTAACGTGACATAAACGAGAGTGCCAAACACTAGCATCCGAATCCACATTGCCACAAATATGGTTCACTGACTTATTACAAAAATCTGAAAGGGAAAAGCGGAACAAGCCTCCGCACTCATAACCTTTACCAATAAATTGTCCAAACTTTGACACAACCACTTTATTGGACTCTAAGACTACTTTAAACCCATCTCTGCATAGAAGGGAGCCGCTAACGAGATTCTTGTTCATAGTAGGGACATGTTGCACGTTCCTCAGCTGCACGATCTTCCCCGAAGTAAACTTCAGATCTACCGTGCCAACACCACGAACAGAAGCATGTGATCCATTCCCCATTAGGACGGAGGAATCACGTGCGACCTGTTAAGAAGTGAACATAGAGATGTCAGAACACACATGAACATTAGCACCCGTATCAATCCACCAACATGGAGATCGAAATACTGAAAGTACAACAGGTAAATTACCATACCCGTCAGTATTGCTAGCAGTCATGACGTTGACAGTATTGGTGCCATCTTTTCCTTTGCGATCTGCGCGTTCAGGGCAGTTCTTGGAATAGTGGCCAAGCTGTCCGCAGGTATAACATCCTCCCTGCTCAGCTTTGTTCACCTTCTTCTTTTTCTTCTTGAAGTCAGTAGTCTTTACAGGCTTATTGAACGAGGGCTTGAAATTCCCTTTGTTCTTGACATGTGAGTTTTCTGCACCATGTTGGCGCTAGACTGACCCTCATCGCCTCTCTCATTAGTGTCCTTAGCCCGAGATTTCTCCTCAACATCAAGAGACGCAATCAGATTTTCAACTGATATCTCCTGTCTCTTATGTTTGAGAGTTGTGGCAAAGTTCCTCCAAGACAGAGGCAACTTAGCAATAATGCACCCAGCCACAAACTTGTCGGGTATGGCACACTTGAGAAGTTCGAGCTCCTTTGCAATACACTCTATTTCATGAGCCTGTTCCACTACAGAACGGTTATTAACCATCCTGTAATCATGGAAACTCTCCATGACATAGAGTTCACTGCCAGCATCGGATGCACCGAATTTCGCATTCAGTGCTTCCTAGAGCTCCTTGCCATCCTCCATGTGCATGTACACATCGCACAGACGGCCATCAAGAACGCTAAGAATACATCCCCTGAAGGCAGTATTGTCATACCGGAACTTTTCCTGATCTTGCTCAGAAATAGTTCACTCAGGCATGCCTTTACTGACATGGAATATTTTCAAAGCCATAAGCCAGAGTTGGCACTTCACTTGCCACCTCTTAAAGCTCACACCAGTAAACTTTTCCGGCCTCATAGCATCAGCAAAACAGCCATTGATAACTCAGGAAATTGCCTATAATTAGGTTTTTGGATTGTTGAGTAATTAGGCAATAATTCCATGATTAATTCCAGAATATTAAGCATGACAACAATCGCTACTAACATGTTAATCTCAAACATACTAGAAGTATTAACTAACATGAACAACAACATACTAGCAGAAAACATGTTAAGCCAGCAGATCGGATCACGCAACACGTACCGATCCGTGGTGGAGAAAGTAGTCGTAGCCGTTGCCGTACCGATGTTGTTGACGACAACGTTGGCGATGACCGGTCGAAGAAGACGGCGTTGAAGACGACGAGCTTTAGGTCCCACCGAGCGACCGGGAAGACGAGCCGTGATGACGAACTTGAGCAGTCGCGCGGAGCGCTTCCCAAAAACCTAATTAGCCCTCTCCCGTACAGGATCGCAAGAGCTAACGGTTCCGGAGACATGCTCTCCCGCTCGCCGGTGCACGCCGACGATCGGGATGGAGTAGACTACGGTGGCGGCGCAAGGCACGAGATTGGCAAAACCTATATTGGTTCGGTGTGTTGTGCGGCGCACGACAATATATAGTGCGGCTCGGGAAAACTCTAACGGGTACAACGTGGGCCAAGTCCACGTCGCGCACGTTTAAGGTCGGTTACAGTAGCCCACGATCCGGGAGCGACAAGCTCAGCTCGACGAGATTCCCGCAACCCGCAGCGCGGCGCGGCGCGGCGCGTCGTGACGGGCGGGCGGGCGGTACGTGTGTGCGTGCGAGCGGCGGAGGAGGAGGAGCGCGTGAGAGAGCCTCTTGTTCTCACTTACTTACCAACTAGTGGAACACTCCACCTTATAAGGTGGTGCAACTCCTCTCAGACTAGCAACGTGGGACTAAAGTTTAGCTCCCACTCCACTCACTTGTGAGCTGCCATCATTTTAGGTTGTATCACATATGGGCCTCACACACACATGAGCTTTGAGATTTAGAGAAAATCTGAAATACTACATGGGCTAGTGAAATAGCCCATTATTTCTAACACACACGTCACAGAGTTGAAGCCGTGGTCACGGTATACAAAACACGCACGAGAAGAATTATACCATGCATACCATGCACCTGCAGACACGTGAGAAGAACAGAAAGATCATGGAGAATTTTCTGCCCAAGAGGATCACACAGATAAAGAATTCAGCTATATTCAGAAGCCAGACACACACAGGCAAAAGCTGACTTAACAATGCAAATACAAGCAAGCAGTCTCACCCAGCAAACCATAACACACTCCTGATGGTCTCTTTACGGTTTGAGAACCAGAAGACAAGCCCTAGTGACATATCAACAATGGAGGAAAGAAAACAAGCACCAAACACTCAACACTCCATATTCAGCAAACAGAAGGTTTGAATCTGAAATCGGTCCCGTCTGCTCTAAACTTCCTGGGCTATGCCATTGCCGGCATCAATTGACATCTCAGCCTCCCCCTGCAAGCATGATTGTTTCAGTTTGCAATTACGAAGCAGTGAACTGGTACAGATGCAATGTAGTAATGTTCTGAATTGCTGACAGGCAGAAGACAATTCTTACCATGTTCTCCTTATCTTCGTACGTGATCTCCTTCACCACATCAACTGAAAAACAAAAATTTCCATTAGTCCATTAGCGAGGCATACAATGGACGAAGGGGTGATGTTTATATTACGGACTCAGGAAAACACGATGGTACTTACCAGATTCTTGGTCTGACCCAACTGGCAGAGCCTCGCTACCACCACCATTGCCATCTTCCTGCTGCTCCTTGGCCTGTTTCTTGGTTTTCTTAACAGTGTTTTTGGCAGCCGTTTCCTTTCCAGGAGCATTTTTGGCTGGATTCCGGTTGTAGGAACCTCTGACCTTCGCATCAGGCTTCTCTTTCTGAATGTTCTCTTTCTTGCCATCTTTGTTTTGAGTCGCAACAGAGTTCAGTGACCTAGGCCTCAGATTACCCTTGGGAGTCACACTGGTAGCAGTAAGAGCAGCCTTGTCAGACTTCTTTGTTTCTTGTGAGCAGTCTACAGAGATCTTCAGCTTCTCAAAATCGTCAGCAATATCATAAACCTGAAGAATGTCCTTCACTGGATTCTCCAATTCTGTTGCAAGGCCATGCCGGGATACATAAGCCTTGAGTTCTTCCCTCATTCGATCGAGTGGCTGCATAAAACACACATAACAATAATATGCAAAATGATTCCATGAAAGAAACTGAAATAATCACAACTGATCAATCAATTGATGCTCACCTCGCATTCTGATTCAAGAGCAAGCTTGAAGAAGCCCAGAGAGACAGAGTGCTTGGAAGCAGCCTCTGCAAGCCTAATCTGTGTCATCCAATATGAGATTGAGGACAGTGTGCTGAACTTGCGCCTTGCTGTGGACATGGATGCTTCTGACGCCGGGGTATCAAACTTTCCCACGCTGTCCGACCTCCTCGACCGAACCCCTGACACTGGAGTTATAGTCCCAGTAGGAGTAGGCCTTGGGCTAGCGCCTGGCTTTGTTTGAATCGAGTGCCTTCGTGGAGGTTTGGCTGATTTATCCTTCACTGAAGAAAGATCGAGAGCACACATGCTCTTGGTGACATCTGAAGCTGGTTTCGCCCTATATAAGGAATGCAAAATTAGAAGTGATCTCGAAACACACAAAGCTGGTTGGCAGCAATTTCAGAGTTGGAACAAGAGAGGTGGTCTCAAGGTAAGTTGCTAGTCAATTTTGCACTGACATGGCACCAAACATGCATGCTTAGTTTTGAAGCAATAATCTGTGCATGTCTAGATTTGAAAGCTGGCCTATTGCTTTCCCATAAAAGATTCCTGAATTATTGACCACTCTGCCCTGCGATGGCTAAATATCTGCCACACACAAATTTGGTGCCTAAAAACCAGAACATTTGCACGCACATGAGGTTCAGTACTGTCCTGACTAATCTTTGCTTTTCCTAATTTTACAGAACCTGAGTTGTTTCCTTGGCATATACATAACTAAATGGGGCTAACTACCTAGCCTTAACTGCAGTACTAAGACTAGAAAAGGGGATCCATGTGAGGTTGCTTCGGTACTCCATTATTTTGTTTCGTCTGTATGTTATATAATTTGATTTGATTCAAAAGTATGTCTGGTCGGCAGACAATCTGCAGATCTAACGGCTTCCATTTGACAAGATTAACATCTATCAGCTACTACGTACCTAATACACCATACATTTTCGTACTACAAACGACGCGGCGACAGACTGCCCCCACATGACAGAAGGATGATTCTAACAAAAGCCTTGAGAACTCGACAGACGGACAGAATTACAGAACAGTAAAACATCGGGCGACTGAACGAAGTAATCTCACATCGAAGTCGGGAGATGGTTGAGAAAGTACCTTCTCGGGGCGGAGACGCTAGGAGGAGCCTCCACCGCCGCGGCCGGCGGCTCCACCTTCCCCCGGCTCGCCGACCGCAGCGGGTAGCGCAGCTTGGACCCCTTCACCGCCGCAGACCCTGCAGAAAACCCCGCAACATAGATCAGCACCGGCCGCCCACACGCCTCCGTCCAAAAATCACCCCAAGAAATTCCCCTACCAGACTGGTCGCCCGGAGTGGCCATGAGCTCGAACAACTACTCCGCCGGGATGATAGAACTCGGATCTCCCCCCCAGTCAACCCCAGCCGCCAACACGAATCGAAATGGAAAGCCCTGGAGAAACCTCCCGAGAAAAAGAGGGGTTTTTGTTCGGTTTTGGAAGGGGAACGCGCGTATTAATAACTGCACAGCTGGGACGCGTACCCGCAGGGCTGGATGGCACACCGGCAGGCTGGTCCCGCGGGGATCGTGGTCGAGCTGTCAGCGGCACGAGGTGGACGCCGTTCCGTGCGTCGCGCGACTTTGAGGGGGAAGGGGAGCGGGGGGGCGCTGTTTGAATCGTGGGGCGGGCGGGAAAAGGCGACCGTTGCCGTCTGGTCGGCGGAAATTTCGAATTCGGACGCGTAAATGGCGTTGAAGTGGGTGCGCAGAGAGGTTGGTGACGCGTGGTTAAGGGCCATGGGGTCCATTTTGGTTTTGTGTGTGTGACCTGGGCCAGAGAGGTATTGACAAAGACTTGGTGTAGCCCAACAAATTGAACAAGTCCGGGGTGGTCAGGCCCATGTGGTTTTTTAATGGATTAAGTATATATTTCATCCTCAAATTTATTGGATTATAACCAATTTCACCCTCAACTCAAATTTGGGATGATTTAAACCCTCAAATCCTCAATACCATCTAAATCACCCCGTAACACTGGTTTTTACTCAATTTGGGTGGTTTTGGGCAGATTTAAGTGGTATTGGGCAAAATCCACGCTGATACGGCTATCTGACATGGCAGTCACCGTTAAAAAAAGGAAGAAAAAAAAACACCTACCGAGCGACCCCTCGCGGTCGTCTTCCTCGTGGTGTTCACAACCATGGTGACCTCTTTCCTCTCCTCTCCCCATTAATTCTAACGATCGTTTCTACTCGACATCAACACGAGAGTTGTATATAACCTGATGGGCGTCTCATTCAGGAAACTTATTTCTCACTTCAATGCCTTAAACATCCAGACCGATATGGTGCCATCGGTTGGCATTCGTCTCCCGATCTCCCTCCCCAATCTTTATAAAGGCAACCTAATCGCGTCACTTCGTGCCTCTTGATTTCCTCCAAGTTTTTGTTCAGCAAATTTTCTTCAAATAAGCTCTCTACTATCCGTGCCCTCGAGGTCTTATTTTGGATCTTGGCGAGTTCATCGAACCGGTACGTCGCATACGCTTAACATTTTCGCGATTCTGTTTTCTCGTGTGCTCTACTAATGTTTGGCTACCTCCTAGACATGTTCGTGCGTCAAACCGAAGGAGTTGTCTGCGCCGTCACCGGAGCCGGCCGCCTTGGGAACGCGCAGCGCCGTTGACTGGAGCCATGAAGAGCACCATAGAGTACATAGGAGCCGGCCGCCTTGGGAATGCGCGACATCGTCGCCTGGAGCCATGAAGAACAAGAGTACGTAACGTTTCGTAACAGAGAGGGAGCCACATCTGTGCCACGTCACCGCCACATCATCTCCAAAACCGCCCAAACTTTCCAAAACTAGTATAGGGGTGATTAGATGGTATTGTATAGCTCAGGGTTTAAATCATACGAAATTTGAGTTAAGGGGGATTTTGCTCCAATCCAATAGATTTGAGGGTGAAATATATGCTAATCCTTTTTTTAATCGCCGAAGTGGCCCATGTGTTACTAGGGCCATCTTTTACCAAGGAAGTCCTAAATCGATCATTCAATGCATAATGCACTAAAAAAGTCATCACTGGAAGCCCGACGAGCTCGCCACGCGCCGTCTGGCTCGAAGAGACACGTCCGCGAGCGGATTGGTAGGGTGTTCACCGGATTCCTGGCAGACGAGGTGAAATCAGCGGTTGCGATGCCTCCATGTTGGATGGTGGAGGTTACTTTTTTTCTTCAGATTTATCTATGTTGCCAAACGGTGTCTCAAAATGCTACATGTGTATATCGGTTTTATTGTGTTGCCATAAGTAAAATGTTTGGACGTATGCTAAGAAGAGATTTCTCCAATGCTACAAATGTGCTTCTGAAATGCTAGATGTGATGGTGCGTATCTTGGATGCTTTTGTTCTTTTTTTTTGCAGAGGGTGACACACTTGATTAGTTTTGCAGCAAGTAAAATGGGAATTTGTTGCATACTTTTTTTTGCTGCAAGGGTTTTCACAAAATGTTGTAATATTTTCACAAGTTATTACACGAAAAAACAGTTGCATTTATGTAAAATATTTCACACAGACGCGTGAGATTTCTCATAGAACAACTCAAATGTTTGGGGAGCCGAATGATACTCCCCCCATAGTGGTCGGCTGACGGTAGCCAATAAATGAAGATTTAGTCATTTCAATGCAACATTTTTTGAACAAAGGAGAGACCGTGAATGTTAGAGATATGCTTAAGAGGTAATAATAATATTGAAAGGACACGGATGTCGCCTAGAGGGGGGTGAATAGGCGATTTAAAATTATTACGGTTAAGACTTGAATAAATGCGGAATAAAACTAACGTTTAATTTATCAAGCCAAAACCTAAACTAGCTAGGTTCATCTATGTGCACCAACACTTATGCTAAGCAATATAATCAACTAGGCGATAGCAAGATATATGACTTTAAGCTCGATAACTATCACAAAGTAAATAGCATAAGTAAGAAGCTCGGGATAGAAATACCGAGGCACTTGGAGACGATGATTTATCCCGAAGTTCACTTCCCAATGGAAGCTAGTCTCCGTTGGAGCGGCGCGGTGTTCACCAATGTGAAACACCGAGTAGCCTTGATATGGCACACCGTATCTCCGTTGTGTCTTACCACCAATGTGGCGAGGCACTTGTCACTATGTTGTCGTTGAGGTTGACAATAGAACCTTTACAAGGATGAAGCTCACTCCACAAGTTGGAGGGTCTTCACCAAATGCACCGAGCCACCAAGACTCGATGCACAAGGCCGAGGCACACAACACAACTCAATTGGTGGCTCCCGGCAATGTCTTTGTAGCTACCAAAGCTCCGAAGCTAACAAGGTTGAGCCACACTCCACAATTGGAGGGCTCCCAACAAATCCGTGAGCCACCAAGACTCCGAGAAAACAACAACCGTCTAGGGTACCAACGTGCCCTAGAGGAACAAGCTCTAGGGCACCAAAGTACCAAAGAGTAACAGCTTCTCAACTTCACTTTCCACGAATCACCGTGGAGAACTCAAACCGATGCAACTAATGCAATGGCAAGACCACACTAAGTGGTCAAGTTCTTCCAACCCGAATCCAACAAAGCAACTAATGCTTGGAGGGATTTGGAGGAAGAACAAAGGATAAACACTAAGAAACTCCAAAGATCTAGATCCAAAGGGTTCCCCTCACTTAGAGGAGAAATCGATCGGTGGAAACGCGGATCTAGACCTCCTCTCTCTTTTCCCTCAAAAACTAGCAAGAACTATTGAAGGGATTGAGAGATAGCAAAGATCAAAGGGATGGAAACAATGGAGGAAAATGAGCTCAAGAGTTGGCAAAAGGTTAGAGATGAAATGGGGAAGAAGACCCCTTAAAAAGGGGAGCCAAAATATGGCCGTTGGGCCACTTTTCGTGGCTGGACAGGGGACCCTGGCCAGACCGGCCTGGCCCGGCCATCATGGCCAGCCTGGAACCTGAGAAGGCCCAGCCATGCCCCCGGCCATGCTGGGCAGGGCTCTTCCCCTTTTTTTTCTTTATTTCCTTCTTTTCTTTTCTGTCTAGAAAACGTCCGATACCGGAAATGCAATAACTTTTGTATCGGACTCCGTTTTCGATAATCTTGGACTCGTTGGAATCACCACAACAAGTACTACTACAGATTATGCAGAAAAACATCATTGTTCAACAAGATATTATAATAACAAATGAGGAAAGGTTAAACCTCTTTCTTGCAAACCAGAACCGTCATATCTTTTGCAAATGAAGTTCGGAAGAGGTGAAACCAATTTTGTTGGAAGAGGATGATAATAGCTATCCTTGGAAATATTTGAAAGCAATTAAGAGATAAATTCTCAACACATGTATGTGTGGATAATTTCTCAAGGACAAAACCGACAATATTTCTAATATCGAAAACGCAATGGAAGACGCATATGAAAACCGTTTTCGATGAGCTTGGCCTTGTCATGACAAGCCCGACAAGCACCAAGACCATATCATGATAAGGGAAAAATAAGAACCAATAAGATGATGTCAATGATGCAAAGGTTTGAGCTCTCTACGACCGATATGCTAAAAACTCACTTGAGAGCCCCTCTTGATAGTACGGTTACCTATCCTAAAACCCGGTCTCCCCAACTGCACCACGAGACCGGTAAAATAGAAACCTATCAAGATCATACCTTTGCTTTGCGCATTCCACTTGAGCTAGATGATGACGATCTTGATCTCCTCTCAAGTGGATCACCTTTCTTGATTGCGCTCCGCTTGGTGAAGCCTCGCGTATTGCTCCCCCATACACCAATATGGGAGAGACACTCTTTCGCATATCTTCACTTGCCCTTATCTTGTATGTTGATCAACTTGCACTTAGCCTTGATCAACATATATTCTTCTTCTTCGCATACCTTCAACATGCGCTTATCTTGTATGTTGATCAACTTGCACTTAGCCTTGATCAACATATAATCTTTTTCTTTAGCCTTGACTCAACATATGGAGTCCAAGCATTCTTATGGACCACACTACAAATATAACTCAAAGCACATATTAGTCCATAGAGATTGTCATTAATTACCAAAACACCACATGGGGGCAACCATGCTCTTTCAAATATCATACCCAAAATCGAACGAATCAAAAGACAAAGAGGAGAGAAATTATTGGAAAAGACAAAATTAACCCAAGGCCGTGTTGAAAAAAATATGATGAATACCTCCAACCCGAAAACGTGAGTCATTTTAGTATATTGATGAATTAGAAGACCAGAAATATCAAACTAACGATACTAAATTTGTTGCGAAATATATTTGAGACTGTAATAATTTGAATGTAACGTAACCAATTTGTACAGAAGTCAATGGTCAAAATTACAATACGGAAGACTACTTTATGATAAAAGAGTTAGATTTTGGATGGGAAAAGAGTTAGATTTTGGAGTAGGAACATCGGGTTGCTCTGTAGCTGTGATACAGATCCAGGGATCCGAGTGTCTCCAATGTCAAGCCGATGATATTTCCTAATCGAACGCAGAATCATAGATCAGCATGTTTAGACTTGACCCGTAATCCATTCCCACTAGTTAAACGCAGAGAGAAGGAGACGTGCAGATCTCTTCTGGTCCAGATGACCTGGGGATTTTGTGTCTGGGGCAGCGCAGCGACTGGTCATCCGGTGCAGTCATTTGACTGATCAGTAATGGTTTGAAGCCTAGTTGCAAATTAAACAAATCTGACGTGTTTCAAGTTTCAACTGCTCAACCAGATTGCCAAGCCTAGTTGCTCATACTGATCAGCAATTTGTTTGATTTGGACGTTTGGTGCCCTTTCGATCCGGTCAATAGATCAGCTCGGAATCCCATATTGATTTGGTTCTTCGGATAGACCACACGTGATGAGATTAATTCCGCGGCAGGTGTTTCTTGGCAATCAGCGATGTGCATGTGATCAGCTTAGCAGAAAAATCAACTAACCGCAGTACAGAGTCTCAACGTTAAAATCCCCCCCCCCCCCCCCCCC